>JAXISO010000089.1:0-151253 GCA_036785465.1 Colletotrichum agaves | reverse complement strand
TTATTAATATAAGATTATTATTAATAAATTATAAGAATTTTATTAATTATTATTTAAAAAGAATAAAAAATAGTATTAATATATAATAATATTTTAAAAAAAAGTAACCTAAAGAAAAAAAAAATATATTTCTTATTATTATTAATATAATAATTTAAAATATACTAATTTTAATAAATTTATATATATATATAAAGACTTTATTATATTATATAAAGGTAATTATTATAAAGGTAAGTATTTTATAAAATTATAATTATAATTATTTAGTAAATTTAAAGTAAGTTATAAACTTAATATATTTTTTCTATCCTTATATAACTATAAAACCTATTATTCCTTATAATTATTATTATAATAAGCTCTATTTTAGTTCTCTTTATTCTTATTCTTAATATTTAGTATAGTATTATAAGTATGGGTAATTTTATAATTAGCCACAATAGTAATTTAAGTTTTATAAGTATCTATATTAAATTAGTATTTAAATAAATTTAATTTAAAGTAAATTCTAAATAAAACCTATATTCTCTAGTAACTAAAGAACTACTATTTAAATATATAAAGTAATCCTAAATAATATAGTAATTATTATACTCTTTAGGAGGATAATTTCTCTCCTTAATTTAATAAGTAGGATAAATATATACTACTATGTGTCCTACCTTTTCCTTTATAAAAATAAAATTAATTTATATTCTATAATAATAAATAACTTTTTATATTTTAATAAGGAAAATTAATAAAATACTTATAATTCTATTTATATTTATAGAAAGGGGCTTCTTTTAAAAGCCCTAGTAAGTCTTAGTAAGCTTTTAGGGACTATTAAGTTTAATATTCTAATTATATTCTAGTATATATAAATTCTTAAAATACTCTATAAAAAAAGAGTTTAATTATAGTATTATATTTAGAAAAAATTAATATATTATAGGTAAAAATCTTATTACTACTAAATAATATACTAATTATAAATAGGGTATACTTAAATTTATAATAAGTTTAAATATACTTATAGAGAGAATTTATACTCTTAAATATATAGTTCTATTTTAAAAATATTAATAATAAATATTAATTTATTTTTAAATAAGTTCTTATATAAATATAGAGTTCTTTATTATTAAGTTCCACACAATAGTAAAACTCACTAGTTATAATAATTAACCTGCTATTATTATTAGTCTCCTAAGGTAGTAATTAGGGGTAGTGTGTTTTTCCTCCCTTATTCTTATACTACTAGTAGAATACTTAAAATAAAAAAAATTAAATTTAATCTTAAATTAATCTTGGATTAAATTAAAACTAAATTAAGGATAAAAAACTTATAAAAGACTTATAGCTAGGTATAATCCTTATATACTTTTTAAATACTTAATAAATACTTACTAATAGAGCTAATTCTAATATTTTAATTAGAAAATTAGTGAATTTATTTAATTTTAATTATAAATATAATTACTAAAGAGAGTAGAATTAATTTAATAGGTTGGAAATTAGGTTTTAACTTATGTAATATATAGGCTTAAGTACTAAAATACTTAGGGCTACTTTTATATAGATTTTTTAATTAATTAAATTTAAGCTAGAGTAAGTAGTTAATAGTATTTAATTAGAAAAAGTGGCTTATATAAAAAATACTTTTTTAGACTTAGGTCCAGTTTATAAAAGAAAGTAAAAATATAGTATTCTACTCCTTAATAAGTTCTTATATAGTAAATATAGTATAAATTTAGGAAAATTAATTAGAAAGAGATTATAATATATTTAACTATATTTAAAAACCTAATAAGTTATATATTATAATATATTTAATCCCTTTAGAAAATAGAGTAAGTTATATATTATAATATATTTAATCCCCCTAAAAAATAGGGTAAACTATATATTATAATATATTTAATTCCCCTAAAAAATATAATAAATTATATATTATAATATATTTAATCCCCCTAGAAAATAGGGTAAGTTATATATTATAATATATTTAATCCCCCTAAAAAATATAGTAAACTATATATTATAATACATTCAATTTACCCAAAAAACCTAGTTAGCTCAATAGCTACTCATTTTGATAGTTCCACAGCCCTTACTCCACCACATCCCTCAGGTCAGTTCAACTTTTAGTGGAGGCTCGGATAAAGGAGGGTAACAATCCTCGGGTGAGGTGTATTCTCACCGACGGAGGCAGTGCGTGAATCAATTCCATGACTGATTTTCTTGGCATCTTCGCGTTTGCAATCTTGTTTCCACACTCGACTGTTCAGCACAAGGGCGCAAACGCGCTTTTTCCTAGTTCGAGCCCAGTCACCGAATTCCAATGTCAGCCACAACTCGGTCCAGGGTTAATCCACCATCACAACCATAGCCAGGTTGCCTCATGGACGATGCCTCCAAGGCACACCTGAGGCCCGTAACACTAGTCCTCCCCTTTACTCTGTTTTCCTCCCATCTCTAACTCGTCCTCTCGACAGTCATTATTGCCTGAAAAACTGGGGTCGACCGACCCCCGTGTTCTTCCTAACATCTTCGGCGTGTAACCCAGGCAGCGAACCCCACCAGCCACCTCAAGTCCGGAAACGGGTAACCTACCTAGACACTGCGATTCCCATTCACCTGCGTACACCGTCAGAGATGCCTTCTGCCTTGAGTCACGGCCGTGGTGCCTCACCAAGGCGGGGCCCCTTAGTGTCGATAGACGAATTATCGACTTTTTTAGACTTTGCCATCCGTCGGTGGGTGAGGCATCTGTGTACTGCCGTCGCGACGGACGAATGAGGTTGCCCGACGGAGCTACCTGCCTAGCTGCGCGCAACGGGGGAGTTTTCGACGAATCGCGTTGTTACGCACCTACTGCATCGTACGCCTTTGAGAATTCCCTTGCACTCTTTGCCGTTGCGATGCGTGTTCGGTATGCCAATTCCCAAACGTTACAATGCCGCATTGCGCCTCTCTCTCTCTAATTCGGTGTGTGTACCTCGCAGAGAGGCGCTGTCTCGTCTGCCTTCCGATCTGTCTTGCGTGAGTCAACCCGGAAGGAACCCTTGATTGTTCCCTCTGAGGGACGTTTGAGGTTCATTCTCGAGATTGAAATCCTTGTGCCTTGAATGAATATAAGATGCCTGCTTTTTTCTCGATGCCTCAATGTGCTTGCTTTTCTTCTTGCCACTACACAACACACACTCACCTACATCCAACGTCTTTCATAAAACACTTATATCCCATCTGACCTCGAAGTACCGACTTCCAAAGCTCAAACCCCATATTCCGACTCTACTATTGACCAACAAGTCCAAGATAAATACAAAAATGTCTTCGGCCAACGTTAAGAACATTGTTGCCATGAAGGCCGACCCTAACCCTGTGGACTACCCCAACGACCCCAGTGAGTCACTACCTTCGCATAGGTCTGGCCCCTTTGCTCTTCAGGTGCTGATTGTGACATAGCCTACGGCAAGTAAGGCCTAGAGGAACAAGAGACTTGTTCCTGCCTCACGGTCGACAACGAGTGAGAAAACAACTGTACAACAACGATTGCGTTACCGGCGTCACGCATTCAACAATAGACACGCACGTCGTCGGTCTCGCGACCACTCATTGGCTCAGCCGTGCCTCTACAGTCGGAAGAAGAAAGGTACATCGATGGTGTGTCTCAGTCGCCCCAATCGGGCTATGAGAGAACAAGCACGCCAAACAGGCTAGCTATACTCTCTTTAGTTTACTCAGGAAGAGGTACTCTGCAGCACGTATGACGGATAGAAAGGCGTTGGTGGGGGGGTATCACACGGGCATGGTGTTCACTTCGATTGGATGACTCGGGGCATGATTTCTTATTCAGATAGGGCGTGTACGACATAGACTGTCACTATCGTGTGACGGAACGAGGAAGAGTATCCAATACAGATTTACTTTGCATCCCGTCTCATGCAGCCTCCACCGTACGGGGCAGCAGCTCTCCCGTGAACAGCCATCATAGCCGAATTCAGAAGTCCGAAACCCCGTTCTGGAAATCCTGACATGTTGACTCCGTTGCTTCGGGTGATGGGTCGGATTTTGGGGAGGGGGCTTAGAGGGGGTGGGAGTGGGAGGGGTGGAATCTCGGGCCAAGGCTCGCTTTGCCGACCACTGGCGTGGTCATGGCTGCGGTTGAGGGTGTCCTGAAAGTGCATTTTTGTGATGGGCTGAGGCATGGATACATGATACTCTGTGTGAACCAAAGAGAAGGAGTGTAGTGATTGCCTGAGGTTATTTGCAGGCAAGTCAGCCATGGACCATGTCGTGACGAGAGTAGAACAGGATGAATTACCTGTATGTCTTCTGAAGAAAATATCCAGTGCGTCTTTTGGATTCCGTGTGTAAACTTTCGAAATGGGCACGCGACGTTGCTTGGAATTGACAGGAAGCGGTGATGGTTTCCGACAGCACGGATTGGGCGATCTGGTGGCCAGGCTCATAATTTATCGACTGCTTACATATAATAGTCGCCTCTACCCACGCCATTTGATGGTCGAGTCAATATCAAAATAAGATGTGATTACCTCAGATATCGAACTAGCAACCTCTAGACGTCTCTTCGCGTGGCCTGTTGTGTGGGGTAACTATCGAGCTGCCAGATGGCGACACTACCATGTGACCCGAATTGCAACTTGCCAGAGTTTGATTGCTTGACTTCCAATCACGACGGAGAATGAAAGTTCAGAACCAGCCTTGGTCTGAAAAGGAGACGGGTGTTGGACTTTTAAGATGTAAGTCCATTGGTGGACATGACACCCGTCCTTGTGCACCATCTGCGTCCTCCCGAACGGGTTCACGCGGCAAGAAACTTGGCGCCAGGCAGCCATTTACGCCATGAGTCTGATTACCATTGTACCTATAGCTCTACGTCCATTCGACTGGACCAATAGAATAACACCAAGATCAGGAGGGGCTTGCTTATGTTCAGTGTAGCCCATCACCCGAGTATAGGTCCGGGGCTGTTCCGTTCAAGTGAACTTGTTGGGCGACGGCCCGTTCCGCGCAGGACTTTCCATCAGTAAGATCCATCTGAGATCTACTAGGTTGCTGTGTGAGTCACTTCAAACCCTGGATGGAGAGGCCCCGGCCCGCCTTCGCCCGCCCTCGCGCGCCCTCGCGGGGCGGAGTACCGTTGAAGACGTGTACGTGGAACCCTGGGTCACCTGGCCTGCATTAGCATCTCCGCAGTTTGGAGGCTGAATTAAGCTCTTTGTTCTGATTCACCTGATTTGCTGGTTCTCTCGAAGTTTCTCATGACGACAAACATCGTCAAATGTCACCTTTGCGACTGGCCGGTGTTTTATCAGAGAGAAATTGCCTCGGTATGCCTCGCACGGCCATGTAAAAATTCAATGTTTCAGTTTGTTTTCCAGAGAAATGCAACAACCTGGAGATCTGGTGTGTTTTGGACGGTGTTATGGTTTGAGTGGGCACAAGTTGCGGCGATCTAATTTAGCAACATATACGTCAAATCCAGCTTTCGCCGTCAGTTACAAGCCGTTGTGCAGCTTAGTCATGACCGGAGAAACTACATAAGTGTACTATTAGATGCATGCATGTATCAGGTCGCCCGGCTTTTCCTGCGACAGATGATGGGTCGCGATATGATGAAGGTTCCTCAGCTTTTTGAGCTCCTGTCTTAGCTGCGAGTATGAGCTTCGAGGACCATGCAGGCGTATTCAATGAGAACATATACTACTCGGAAACACAGAGTGATCATCGAATTCAACGTAAACCCTCTTTGAGAGTGTTTCTTGTTCAGCATTCCCCCATATTTATCACCAGACCGAGTAGTTCTGTTCCCTGGGACCTTTGTTTAAATTGACGACGGACACTTGAGACCACCGCACGGAAAATTCTCTGATGACTTTCGGAGGCATGTTTGACTGCTAAAATGATGCTGTGCCATTGTCATGCTGGTGTTCTGGCTGGCGATGTCGCGGTGGTGTTGAAGACGTTGACATAAGATGCTGGATCCCTGACCGCCAGAAGAGAGGTTTCCTGTTTTGAACTCTTCCTTCTTCTCTGTCTATCACTTCCAAAGAAGCACTTCTTTCATCGGAACCAACTGAGCTCCCAACCACGCTGCTGTTTTTCGCTTGAATCGAGGCCCTCTGCAGTTACACCGTCTTATTGACACGGAAATCGAGCCGACGCAAAAGTGTGGCCGGCTGCGACCGTACGCTCCAAATACAGTGTGTCGTAGCAGTCAAGACTAAAAGAACCCATTCTCGTCTCCTCATTCGAAATGAAGCTTAGTTCGGAATGCATCACCAAAAAAAACTTTGGTGGTGAGCAGCTACAACCCGATCCTGAATCTTCAGCACCACCTCTCGATCCCGTGTAAGTCGTTGCCCCACCCCAAAGACGTCAACCGTCCAAGGAGAATTCCCAACTCGCTCCAAAGCCTCATTTCATTCATGCCGGAGCCCACCCGCAAAAATCACCCGTCATTGGATTGAACTCAATCGAAAGAATATATGCTTTCGAGGCGCTTAAATATGTCATCTTTCCGATTGAGTCGTCGAAGTCGACAATGGGTCACAGGCGTCTGGCTAGCTTTGTGTCCTAGTGCATGAGGGCTCCTGAGGTCCGCCAAGACTGACTGTCTCACTGCTGTCATGGAGCTGACCTGGAATGCTTATGTCAGCCCATCAAAAGCTAAGAAACGTGTATTCAATAGTAACCGAATAAATACTTCATACCTGTGGGTAGCATAAATATCCCAATCATTCGTATCAGTCCAGCGTCATGTATCATTGGTGGATGCGAGGAGGTAATGGTATCAAACAGAACAGCTTTTTTCTGAGGTCCCCGCCGAAAGGTTAAGTTGTTGTCAAGCTCGAAATCCCGACTCGCACGTTCCGGCAATTAAGACCAAAGTGTACTCAAGACCTAACCCAGATGACTGAGCCGAAATCTTATCGCCAAATTAAAGAAAGCGGCTTCACGACCGATCAGTATTCGAACATGTTTGAGCCATCATTTCGAGGGTGACTGCGTCTATTGCGTTTCGTACCCCAGATTTCACGATATTTTTGCCACCTGATTATGCTACCGGCAGAACAAGCTCGATATGCACCATCATGTCGGACAGCAGGAAAACAGAGCGAAGCAAACGTGAACATCCCTCGACGACGACTCGGCCTTGAGGCTCTGCTTTGAGCAAGCAACACGCAATTGCGAAATACGACGAACAAAGTCCCCAAATGACGTGTCCCAACCGGCAGCGCGGGAATGCGCATGCAACAGGGATCAGCGGTATCGACCGCCAACCTGAAGCTAGAGCCATCTCACCAACTCACCTGTGCCAGGTCCAGCGTCTGCCTAGAAAAAAAGAAAAGGAAAAACCATACCACGGAGCCATGTGCTCTTCTGCCTTGAACCACAGCCATCTATTAAACATTTCCGTGGGGGAGTAGAGACAACGTTGCGTTCCTCAGCCCATTGGCGGATTAGGCTGCGAGGTTGTGTTCTCGCTTTCAGGGGTTGTTTCGGAAAGTATGACTCCCCGACCTGGAACTTCACGCTGATATCCGCAATTGCGATACTCTGTTTGTGCTTGGCTGTGAATAGTCATTGCTCAGTAGAGTCTTCCACTCGATTGCGTTCCCTGGCCGCTTTACTTCGGGATACTCTCGCCGTTGATACCCTGCCTAAGTCGATGAGAAGCATTTATATTCTTCCTCAGAACCTGCTTTCTCGGTTCCCATATCGTCACGACACCAACTCGCTCTACTCACCAACACACTCACACGCCACCAACACCTTTCTCATCCCCGGCCTTCACACCCTCAAGCCCGACCCCACTGCGAATCAACTACCGAAGTTCGCCAATCCAACTACCTCTATATAAGCACACTCTCATAAGGCACCATTTCCCGAGAAATCGGCATCTCGAACTCTTTTTCTTGCACATTGCCCATCGCAGTGTTTCCATCCACAAAACGGCGATGATTGCCAAGCCAGAGCACATCGTCAAGACTCCTTACGGAGGAGAAAGCCAGCCCAAGCCAGAAGTCCCCTCAGCTCCCCTGGATCCCTGTAAGTCACCTACACTTCCACTTATGATTGCTCCAACTCCATTCGCGCCTCATCCAGGCTGAAATCAGCATCATTCTACTTCGGAACTGACATGAAGCTAACTTGGACAGTCTGGGGTGCCCGCAACCTTTAGATTTTGGCGGGACAAGGCGCAGTAGTGGGTATCTAAGCCAAATGGGGGGGACTTTCTGTAGGATAGGCGACAGAATGACACGCCGCTCAATACCAGGTTACTTCAAGCGAGCGAGGTTTGAACAAAGCTGGTTTCGAACTCATAGAACTAAAAGCTCGTTATTACTCTGAAAAAGAATATCGTGCCAAACATGACAGTCTATTGTAAAGAACGTGTGGTGGTGACTTGCAGAATGCGGATGAAGATAGACACTCGGACGTGGACGTAGTTGAACAGCAACGATCCTGTAGCTACGCAGATCTCAATACCTGTATTTCCAAGCATTTTGAAGTTCAGTTCGACCATTTGAATAAACCACCTCTTGATCGAGGTACGAATTAGGTGTTGAGGCATATCTCAGGTGGTCTCGAGAGGTAGGCAATCCATGATCGCAGGCAGCTAATACTACTGAGACCATTCCAGGCAGGCATCCCTGTCACCGACGCGCGGACCACTAGCCGACTGGGATTAAGGCCTCAAAAAAACCCCAGCAGGGTCCTCTGCGGACCCTCAGACTTTAATTGACGACAGCGCCCAGGGTATTCGAGTCGCGTCGTCGTCGCAATCCAGACGCGTCAAACCCACAACTGCCCGCCATGACCGCATCATCATCTCTTTCGGAGCTGTCTGCCGTCTCTTCACCAGATTCATTCCGCACCGCGTTTCAATCGCCCGAAGACCCCGTCTCGATGGACGCCACGGATGTTCCTGAGGTGCAACCTTATCTTACGGCGACCCAGCTTCCTCGCGATTTGAAGGCGCATTGCCAGATCTACCTGGAGGAGCACCTCTGTACGTTTGCCTGTCAGATCCACCTTCCCCCTCCTCGGAGCTGACGAGTCCATCCAGACAATGGCGCACTCGGGCTCCTGAAGGGCCTCCTGACCTCTGGCTACTCCCGACGAGACGTAGCCAAGAAAGAAGTCCATGCCCCCCCCGCGACGCATCTCGCTCTCCTCAACACCCTCATTATCCATCCGAGCCACACCAGCCGCGCCGCCGGCTCCGACCGCCTCGAGGTCGGCTCTCAGACGCTCGACTACCTCCGTAACCTCCTCGCCATCGCCGGCCCCATCAACGCCGGCTTCAAAGGCGCCTTTCAGTTCTGGGGGGGCGGCCACACCCGCGGCCGACCCCGCTACGTGGAAGAGGACGAGGACGAAATCGATAGCGACCGCATAAGCAACAAGATGGCCGTGGAGGACAGCATCTGGCATCGCGCGTCCGATTTCTGGGCCGTGGTAGGCTGGGCGTTCAACTGCAGCAGTGCGCACCCTCGCCGCTGGCGCTACTGGAAGACCTGGTTGGAGTTGATGCTCGATATCCTTGAAGCTGACCTGAAAGAGCGGAAGTCGATGGACGAAGATGCGGCGGCTCCTGGCCAGGACCCCACGTATGACCACCTGGGCGAGTCCATAATTGTCATGTACATCAAGCAAAAGGCATATCACAACCGGCAGGGTCTGAAGATGATCACTCAAGCCATGTTTGCCGATGGGGATCAGCACGCTCTGACGAGGTTTCCCGAGATCTTTAACAAAGAGACAAAGGGGCTTCCTAGCGAGGACGCGAGACGCAAGAGGATAGCTGATTTGGACATTGACAACGACCAGTTCGGAGACTACTTTGACGACGACCTCGTAGAATCGGAGCCAGAGTCTCAGCTCGGGACGCCTGCTCTACAAGCAACACCTTCGGGAAAATCAGGCGAGACCCTCAGCTGCGACGTGGCGGAGTCTATCCCGCTACGTCTGCGCTTGCTCGAGCTCCTATTCCAGATCGCGAAGAACCGACCACGGGACTACCAGTCGCACAAAGCCTTCGTGGATGATGTCTGCAGGCTCCTGAGAGAAAACACACCTCTCCCTTTTTTCCTGAAATTCGTCTCGGACATTGGAACGCACTTCAGCCCAGACTGGAAGACCGATCTGCTGACACACGAGCTGGACCACCTGCTTCCGACGAGCTACAAGGACCCCGTCACCGTCTCTTCGAGTGAAGGTGGTAATATCATCAACGCCGAGGTGCTCGAGGTCTGCTACCTACGGCATCATGCGAGCTCCGAGACCTTGGAGGACAATGTACGACTCGCGGTGATTCTCGAGAGTCTGCTGTTGGAGCTATCGCCGGCCGAGATCAAAAACACCCGGGATCAGCTGCGCACGGCTGCCCAGACCGGTATCGAGGCACGTAAGCGGAGGACAAAAAGGTCGGTTCAAAAGCTCAAGAAGGCCAAAAGCAAGAACGGACAATACGAAAAAGATCGCTTCGCCATGGAAACTCTCGACCTCGTGGGAGAACGGATACTTTTGTACATCGATATCATGGGCGAGGTTGAGGAGGTTTCTGATGATGAGATGACGGACTGAGGCTGCGGTTGTATAGAGCTCTAACGGGATTGACAATAGGGCGTTCCATTTTACTGCGATTTTTGAAGATACCCATACAATAATAGATCGGAAGTTCGAAGATGTGAAGGATTCATTCTCGAATGTCAGCATCCAAGCATCTCGTCTTGCTTATCGAAATCACTCGAACCCTGATCCTTGGACTATCTTAAGTAAACTCCCATCCCAATGCGGTAGGTGGGGTGGCCGATCGCGAAAACCCCTCCAAAGCTCCGTCGCCTCTTCAACATCAACTTCACCACACAACTCCCAGCTGTGCGCGAAACAAGCAGGCCTTCACAAAGATGCCGGTACGCAAAGTCTCTAATAGCGCATGGATATACTAATCCACTGACGTATGAATCGCGCTCAAGCTCATCATAGTCTCTGGCCTCCCGACCTCGGGCAAAACGACCCGCGCAAAACAACTGCGATCCCACCTCGCAAAGCGAATCGCCGATTCCTCCTCCTCCTCCTCCTCCTCCTCTTCTGCTTCCAAACAGCCCTACAGGCTCCACTACATCTCCGACTCGACGCTCTCCATATCGCGCGACGTATACGACCTCGATCCGTCCAAGGTGCGCCTGCACACGCGCTCCGCCAACGCCTCGGAAAAGGACGCCCGCGCCGCCGTCTACGGCGCCGTCAAGCGCGTGCTGACCGACCGCGACATTGTGATCCTGGACGGGCTGAACTACATCAAGGGCTGGCGGTACCAGCTTCACTGCGAGGCCAAGGCCGTGAGAACGCCGAGCGTCGTGCTGCAGATCGGGTGCGGGGTCGAGAGGGCGAGGGGGATCAACAAGGAGCGGCTGGAGAGGAGGACGGTCAAGGAGGGCGAGGCTGAGGAGGGAAAGAATAAGAAGAAAAAGCAGAGCGAGGACGCGAAGGATGAGGAGAAGGGTTTTGTCGACGACGAGGAAGAAGAAAGCGAGGAGGGGCCGTACGAAGAGGACAACTGGGAGAATCTGGTCTTCCGCTACGAAGAGCCAAACCCGATGACGCGGTGGGATAGTCCGCTCTTCACGCTTATCTGGGAAGACGAGCAGGCGCAGGCGGAGAAGGTGTTTGATGATATCTGGGACGCGATCGCGGGGACGGGACGCAAGGTGGTGAAGCCGAACCAGGCTACCGTGCAGCGCAGCCGCGACGCCGGCGGGGATTATCTGTACGTGCTCGACCGCGAGACGCAGGATGTCGTCAGGAAGATCCTTGAGGGGCAGGGGGACGAGGAGGGCGGGGAGGTGCATATTCCGAGGGGAGAGGGCGTCGGCGGCGGCGGCGAGGACCTGGTTGTTCAGTTGCCTGGGAGAAAGGTCGGCCTGCCGCAGCTGCAGAGGCTGCGGAGGGCTTTTGTCGGGCTGAATCGTGGGGGCATTGGGCTTGAGGGGGTCGGCAACTTTAGTGCGGGGAGGATGAGGGAGAGTTTTGTTGGATATCTCAATGATAGCTTTGAGCAGGAGGGTTGATGATGGGGATGAATTGGTCTTGAGGATGGAGAGGGATGAGGTTGGCGGATTTGATACCCCTAGGATGCGTTTAACCAATCACGATGGAAGTCGACGAGTGGTTGAGCTCTTGACTCTGCTCATGAGGTGTATAATGGTCACATTTGCAACGTCAATACTCGATGAAGCGAGTCGCTACAATTGACACGACGACTGACTTGGGCAATACGGGCTGTTCGCCCTGAGTTTCACAGATTTGGCTGGGCAAGCCGTGAAGCGTCTGGTCGTGGTTTCACGCATCTTCCGACACGTCTGACTTAAGACTTCACCCCGACAGCTCTGAAGCGAAAAGGTCAGAGGGACGAGCCATAATGAAAATGAAGCTGGAAGAAACTTAAACTGGGAGGTTGATCAGCAAAGGTAATGACTGCCAAGGTCTTCTTATCCAGACGACATCGCAGGCCACAGTTGCGCCCAGACGCGGTAGGCAAATATAGAACCGTCCCGCAGTTGGACTTAGTTCAGTATCAGTAAGAGACCAACAGCCTCGGTGACAGTAAGAGGGTGTGCGCTCCCTTTGTCGCAATGGTGTTGAGGCAATCAGGAACTGTGGTTGTGAAATTGGCAGTCCCAAGCCTAGATCAAGAGGTTTCCGCATCATCACCTTCCTTCATTGGCACGTCTAATGACCAATGGGACATCTTTCTGGAAGCGTGACGAAGCCAAGACCCTTTCAAACTTCACAGAGAAGCCTCGAGCTGTGGTCTTCAGAAGTCTGCTTTTCGATATCTCTTGAGACTAGGTCGGGATCCGAACGCGATATCAGTTAGGCTACCTAGCTAGGCAGCGCCAAGAGTCGCATCTTGACGCGATTATAGACTTCAAGCACGCCAACATGAGAGGCACCGAAACATTCAAGATTCTAATCAGCTCTGTCTCGTGCGAACCGCGCGCCAAGCAGCCAAGTCGCGCTGTTGAGCAACAAACGCCGTTGGATCTATTTCCCGCCAAGACGAACGAAAACAGCTCAGGTCAGGCCGTCATCGGGCTATGCCTCGGGCGCAAAACAAAGACCAAATTGGACAAGTTGAGCGTAGGAGATTTACAGGATCGAGCCGACTTGGCGATTTCTAGAATGAGTTTCGCTGGGCTCTGAGTATAAGCATGTCGAATAAGCACAGGGTCGTGGCATCAGAAGAAAGCTTGTCATAAGCCAAGCCGATGACAGAGACTAGTCTAGCTGACACGTCCGTAGTCCCCCCAAAAAAACCGACCAAACAAGATTAGGTCGGACTGGAATAAAGAACGGATGTCCCAGGGACTTGGAAGAGGCGCAACGCCAACGCAGAGGTGGCATACACGAGCTGGTGGTGACGCCGCCAACCTGCTGAGAAATGAAACTCTGTCTGCTGGAGCGGTTTTGTGGGAAATTGCCGGTCGTCTGGACCAACATTGGCTTCCTGGTACGAGTTCAGCTGACCAGTGAAGATAGATATCGCGTGTCGTTTTCTTTCTTCTTTTTTCTTTTTCTTCTTTCTTTGGAGCAAGACTTTGCCGGGTGCCTCATCTTAATCAAGTGGATTTAAATCGCCTCACCTTGAGCTGATAAGCAGCCACGGCTCAGTGGCTTACAGCTCAGTCATGTGTTGACATCTTGCGGATGGGATACGGTTCGGGGGTTTTTGTGGCCAACTATACTAGCACATCAGCGTCTCGGGCGGCTAAGACATGAGACGGGGGCTGGCAAGGTTGGAAACCAGGAGTGAGCAGCTGCGACAGCAGCAAGGTAGGGAAGGATCCGTATGGCCTGGGTAAGGTGGATGATGCGAGCAGTGTGAGAGAAGGTTTGCGGATGTGGTTCGTCTGGAGAGGCAAGATGCATTTATAGTTGGACGGCAGCGACAAGACGGATGGATGCACAGGCGGCAGGCGACACCAGCCAAACGGAAGGCGGACGGGAAGGGAAGGAACGATGGAGGAGAGATCAATCGCCAAGACTTTGGACAGCCCACGAGTGATAAGCTTCGCCAAGAGGGACAGAGCCAAGACGGGCAGGTCTGAAAAGACTGGGACTTAGAGCAACTGCTGCCACCTGGGAACCGTTTAGAGAAGGAAGTGAAAGATGGAGGACTTGGCTTGGGCTCCCTTCCCCTACCGCAGCCAGGGAGGCAGGAACACTCGCGCTCACTGTGAGAGAAGCCAGGCAAGAGCCAAAATAAGCACACCACCATTACAAGCAACCTCCCCAAACACAGCAACCTATTGCGGGGTTGACGCAGACCATGATATTCCATTTTGATCATTGGCTGTAGGAAATTTCGTTCAGCAGGTTTTTTTTTGTTTTTGCCTGGATCTTAACCTGTCTTCTTTCACCAGAACCCGTCTTCAGCAACGTAAGCCAAGCGTCAATTTTTGGCCGCCGTTCTTCCCGCGAGATGGCCAGCATGCTCACGCCGCACAACGTACAAATACACGTATGTTTTCGACATCAACCTATCTTTCCAACATCGAGAGACCAAGCAAATCTCTTCATCGACCCCTGCGTCGATGAACATTTGCCGTTGGCCCCAGCGTCGAACTTGCCGTGGTCCTCCATCATCCGGACTGGACGCAGCGAGATTCCCGAGAGGGATCCCTCGCACGGTCGCACCTCCCTCGCACCGGCGACTTTGCCTGGTTCAGCATGGAAGCAATCTAATTGGTGGCCTTTGCCCGGAATGACCCCCGCAATTGGCGGCCGTCAACCTTGGGTATTAGCCCGTTAGGGACGTTGGTCCGCATTGCTTCCCCACTGCGTTCGACGCACATGCCTCGCCCAGAAGCTGCTCTCATTGGCAGACTCACGACGGAGTCGAGTCTGGTATGGGGGATGGGCCCAGAACCGAACACTGTGCTTATCATCCCTGATACAGTGTGCGATCCTTCGGCGGCGTGTCATTCATGATTTCCTCTTCCAGGCCACTGGCCGCCGAAGCGAATCAGCGCAAGTGGCCGGTCTTTCCAAGCTGGTGTGAGTGATGGCGCCCCCTTTCACCGGTTCAGACGATCCTCCGCCCGCAGTCTGGTGCTGACGGTTAGGCCTGCCTAGGTATCTGCTGACTGGCAGAGTAGCATGGCGACATTCAGGCACGCATCGTCAGTTAGGGTTGTTGCAAAGCCACGATGGCGACTACCGTAGTATGGGTTGATGTCCACCTTGTCCTGACTTGACGACAACGACGATAAGAGCAACTGATGGGAAAGCGACACTGACAAAGAAAAAGGTCGCAATTTTCCCTTTCTCCCATGTTTCAAAAGCCAAGACAAAACGCTCCGAGCCCGAGGGACGGCTGCTAGCCGTCTGACCTCCGTCCTTGATCGACGCGGCTGTCCGTCTTCGTTTCAGGGTGCTTCCCTTAAGGCGGGTAGGCTTAGCACTCCCAACCAGAAGGCAGTCTACCGTGTAGCATCGGGCGCACAGTGTCCCATCTCTCCTCGGGACGTCCTTGGATTTCTTTCCTACGAAGTGTCTACTGTGTTTAATGCCGCCGGCCGGACTTGGACCAGGTTTACTTCATATCTTTTACCGGTGGTGTCGCTGAGGAATGGCAACTACGGACACATCCGTACGCATTGAAGATGACGGCAAATCTCAATGAGACTCGGCATCGTTGACAGTTCAAATACAGACAGCATCTGTGCCAGCCTTTGTTTCTCGTCCCGTCTCATATCTGACGAAGAGTCACAGTGCAAGCACGAGCACGAGCGGACTTGAAGTCCATTTGTTATCCATCACGTTGAAAGTGATGGGTGCATTGCCGATTGACTCTGAAAGAGCCTTTTGTGGCTCTTTTGAGATTGAATGACGCCTACTTCAGTATCATTGAATAATCCGGGACTTGGTTATTACGGCGAGGATCCTTTTCTTGGGCTTGCTTGTAGATCTCAGTTCAGTTCTCTCGGGTTCGCCAAGCTGTCATCCTCCAGCGGCCAATCCCTCTGACTCGGGAGCGTACCGTGTGTACAGTATACAGACTCTGCCCCCTTGATGAGAGCTACCCGTCTCCCCTGTAATCTGGCTATGAAAATCGCGTGCAACTCTGCGTCGCCCGACTCATATCCAACACTGTTAGTCTCTGCAGCTTGCACGGTGAAGATGTGGAGACCACGTCTGAGGCCGTGGCGGGCTGTGTTTCTCTCGCACTATGTTCCTCACCGTGTCGCTACAACCACAGCACAGTGTGTCTCGCCATGTTCGCGCAGCAGGTTGGAGCTCGCACTCCAGTGCGCCCCCCTTTTCAGGCAGACCACCACTACTGCGGTACACGACACGCCAGCACCGGCGCCAGCAATCGGGCTGTACCTACCAGTCGGAGGAATCCCAGCACCAGCACCAGCACCACCCTCATCCTCACAGCGCAGCGTCGCTTCTCCCCCATCTCCCATATCCATCCGCGGCCCCCCGAGCTGCTATTCCAAAACACCTTCGAGACGGTCTACGACCCCACCGTCAGCAACAAGAGCTAGATCTGGCCAGCAATTTCGACAAAGCGCAAAAGAATACACGGCGCCACTCCCCCATCGCGACTTGCTTCCGAAGCTCCCCCCCCCTCCCCCCGGAAATAGCGCTCGCTTGCCCATTCTTCCCCCCGGCCCTCCCTTTTCGCCCTTCCTCCCCCCATTTTCTTGTATCAACCAAGAATCTCTCGGCGCCCAGCCTGCGATCGCTCCCACATCCCCCACACGCAAGCCTTCTTGGAACCTTTTTCTTCAGTACGACCACTGACATTAACGACTTCTACCACGACCCGGTTTATTGACAAGTCGATTGCGAACCTGTCATCGCTATTTTTGCTGCTGCTGGAGGCCTTTGGTTATTCGATGCTTCGACCGCCGAATTACGTACCGGCTTCTTAACGACTTCTGCGTGGAAACTTTGGAATTGGAACGCCCGGGCTCGTGTCCTCGACTCTGGCTGCAGCCGCCCGCCCGACCAAGCCTACGACTGCGCGTGCCCCCCGACGACAAGAACCCGACTCCGCGAAACTCCCGACGACTGCATGGTTCATTCGATGGCGAGTGTCCGCGATTAAGAGGAAACTTCTCTACATCCTCGCCTGCGGCTGGCCGCTCTGTTCCTTATCGACAACACTCGACGAGTCGGCGCCGCGACAATGGAGGACCTCGTTGCACCGGCGAGTCCTCTACCCTCGCTGGGGGCTGCCGCGGCCAAATTTGCGACTGCCGCGCCTATCATCATCGCGAACAATGGAATCAATTATGAAGAAACCGCGTCTGGCGGGACGGTACAATATACCGATTTACGCGATCCCTTCTACGCCTCGATTTTCCCTGTATGCTACGCCCTGGCCGCGACGACGGTGACGGCGTACATGCTCGTCATCATGTTATTTATCACGCCTCGATCCTTTCTCGACGGCGGAATAGTGTATCTGGGCCGTCGTGGCTTCACCAGTGGAGGAACATCGAATGGAATCAGCATCGGCGGACGTCCATGGCTTCAGAAAGTGGCCGCCGTCACAGTAGCGATCTCCCTCACAATTGCTAGCGCCGATACCTTCAAAGTTGCCGAGGAGCAGTATCAATGGGCAATTCAAGACGCCAAAAAGATGCAGTTGGAGGTTATGGACGGTACAGAGTTGAAGGTCATCCGCCTCATTTCCGACACGTTTTTGTGGCTGGCGCAAGCTCAAACCTTGACACGACTCTTCCCACGGCAGCGGGAGAAGGTTATTATCAAGTGGACCGCCTTCGCATTGATTACTTTAAATCTCATCTTCAGCGCCCTTAATAGCTTTCAGTACCCCGCCAGCGGGAGCCAAGGAAATGCACGCCCTCGAAGTTTCGTCGACGCCGTTCCCGCTCTCAGCTACCTATTCCAGCTCTCACTCGGCCTTTTATACGCCGCTTGGGTCATTTACTATTCGCTTATGAAAAAGCGTTACGCCTTTTACCACCCCTTGATGAAGAACATGATCTTGGTCTCCACACTGTCCCTCTTCGCTATCCTCGTCCCGGTTGTTTTCTTCGTGCTGGATATGGCGAAGCCCGAATTTACCGGATGGGGTGACTACGTACGTTGGGTTGGTGCCGCAGCCGCTAGCGTAGTAGTCTGGGAATGGGTGGAAAGAATTGAGGCACTAGAACGAGAAGAGAAGAAGGATGGTATCCTTGGACGCGAAATCTTCGATGGAGACGAAATGTTGGAAGTCTCCGCCGCGGAATTTCCGTGGCTTAGGAGGAGGAAGAACCGCTCTGGCCCGAGGGACGGGGACGGCGATCAGGACGGTGCCGCAGGTGGTGCTGGCGCTCAGGGTCCTCCTTCGGGTGGCAGAAGTAACCTTTGGCCTGGCATGTCAAATATTGCCAACAGGTATCGCGCTAACCATGGCAGCACCAACGCTGCCACGAACAACGCCCAGAACGGCCAACGGTCGATGGGCGGCCTGCTACGCCCACCCATGTGGCCATCCCGCCCGGCTCCTGCCGTTACGCCTGTGAGCCGGACCGACACAGCCAGCGCGGACAGCACTGTTTACGCAGTAAGATACCAGCTGCCGTCAGAAACAACGTCAAGGACACCCGAGGCTCCCGGCCAACACGGTATCCAAACAATGCCGCAGCGCAATACAGCTGTTGTCATGTCACGAAGCAGCTCATCGTCCTCAAGGAACAGTTCGAGCTCCGACAATGAGGAGACGTCCATGGCAGCCCCGGTGCCTAGACAAGCCACTCACAAAGCAGTAGAGATCGACACAGAAGCACAGGAAGACCCGGCGATGCAGAATAAGAAGGGATGGAGGTCACTCGTCTTCCGTCGGAACGCTCGCGATCCTCCCGCGGAGGTGATGGCCCAAAGCGAGACGAAGCAGGAGATCCGAGGGGGTCACGACGATGCTGGAAGATGGGATTTAAAGGCCCGTCTGGAGGACTTCGCGGCAACTCAGGCAGAGAAGATCCGAGAAAAGATGCGTCCCACACCGGAGACCGACAGTTTACCGGTCACAGTCATCCCCGCACCACCAAGGCAAGGCGCTGCTCTCGCACAGCTGATGGAAGAGGAGAATGGCCAAAACGTACCCGAACGCACGCCGTTGGCAAGAACTACAAGCGATACCTCAGCCCTCAGCCCCAACCCCGCGGTCGCACTCTCGGCACATCCTCCGGCACTCGGAAGGACGACGAGCAACTTTTCGCACCTTTCACCCGACCAACACGTCAGCCGGCCACCTCTTTGGCCTGGAGTTCGCCCGCAACATCAGGAATACGAGCAAAGATCACCCATTGTTCCCCACAGCCGGCGGCCCGGGAATGACCTAGGAACGCCGCCTAACCCATGATAGCGGATTCCTCCAGCTCTGAGATGGATTCTGTAACGATTACGACGAGCGTGTCGCAGCGGTCTCTTACTGTTGTATTTTTTAGCATCATAACGGCGCATCAGCACGGAAGGGAAAACAAACGGAAAGGCTCCGGCACGAGCCGTTATATTTTGAATTTCACGGGTGTATATTTGCGGCGTACATGGAAAAGGATTCGATGTGTATATACGGTGGATGGCCCCGAGGGACTGCTTCGGGAACACCACGAGAATGAACCGCCGCGCGAATAATGACGGAACCCCGGATATGGGGACAACCTGACCTGTAAATATGGGGAGAGTGGTAAGGCAGGCCTGGCCAGCGAAGCAGAAGACAGGGGAGCATGGTGATGTTTGAATTTCACGATTGGTGAATCATCTCGACCATGGAAATGCTGTTGAGTTCGGGCAAGCTAGTTGCGCGCTGACACCGGAGGACCTCATGTAGGGGATGAGACACTATGAGCCAATTGGTTCTGGAAGAGGAGGATGTGAAGATGCCAGATGTCGTCTCGGGGGAAAAGCATGAGGTGGTGAGAGGAAGATAAGCGACTGTCGCGTCAAATGAAAAACAAAATCAGTTAACATTACCATTTGGCCTTCTATGTGACGCCGTTTTGACCAAGTAAGCTTTGTCTGTCTATCGATACAAGAATACGTCGCTTTTATTGTTCTGGTCACCGCCTCGTCAGTCACCCAACCGGACTTTGTCGACAGCGACGAAGCCATACTATGATTCTCGACATGCCCTCGCACTTCACGAACTTCTCAGCCTGGCACGATCCCCCCCCTGGCTTGCAGTTGACGCTGTTCCGAAAACAGGCTGACGCAGACTTGTCTCGTGCGAGTCGTCTCACACTCCGAATATCACTGCAACGAAACACGGAGATTTTGTCTCACACAGACAAGACGGAAAAGATCACGTCGACGCGCAATTGACACGCATGGTCAGGGCGTCCCCCCAGACGGTGTGCAGAGGATGATGGGGAAAGAAGAGTCTCAGCACCCGCAATGTGAATACTTGGCATCTACAGCCAAGCTGCTTACCCGTTACATTGAAGAATGGGAGTACGGTTTACCTTGGGCTTCCTGCTACACAGCTTGCAGCTCTCGGAGAGACCAGGGGGGCTAAGCTTTGTGGAGGGAGCACTACTTGCCCTTTTTCTTCTTCTCTCTTCCTCTCTTCAACCCCCCCACCTTATCTCGCGCCCCCTTTTTTTTTCTTTTCAAATTCGTCGGGTTGTTCCTCTTTTCTTTCTGTCCCTCTCGCCAAGGTGACGGATAGTTGATCTGAGGCTGACAGCTTGTCTGGCCGCCCACATCTGTCATGACGGGTGGAGCTTCGGCCAATCTGCCTTGGGCCAAGACGCATTTCCGGTCTGCCTGTCTGGGTACCGCGGACGAGAGATGGAGAGTTTGATTGTTGTAGGAGGCTCTGAAGAAACGGTATTTCGTGTGTTGAGCCGAGGTACTTGTACCGAGTATCCATAAAGGGACCCAGCCACCAGAAATTCTAACTACAATACGAACAAATGCTGCACTCTTCCCTACGCATTTACAAACACTAGTTTAGATACCCTTCTGGTGGGAAAAAAGGTCATATCCATGAAGGTCTAAGACTTAAACATTGCTTCGTGTGTTGAGCTTAGCTCTTGGCGTTTGATCTCTGTTGTGATATTACACGACGAGGCGCATGCAGTCAAGCCTGAAGGTCATTTCGGTTTGGCTCCATTGTGCACCCTTTTTTGCCAAGAAGTTCGATTCAGAGTGACTGGAGAGTCTGTTCGTACGTACGCAAGCTTTATGGATGCCGCGTCGTAAGCTTCGTACGCTGGGATTGCGTCCAGCCATGGAGCCGGGAGCTGACACGAGTGACGGCACCAAGCTGAGTGGCGATCGGACTACCTAGGGTGCACCACCTTATGTAGAGACCAGGTCTAGGTGATCAGAGTCAACTTGCTGTCCTCTAAGGTTTCAGAGATGGGTTTGGAATTTCCCGGTTTTCGGGACTAATGGGGCCAGGCGTACGGACATCATGGGATGTCGGGGCCGGCAGTATCGGGCGCGGCTGATGCACGTCCGGAGTGTCTTCATGGTTGCATCCCGCAGGCGATATCGCTAAATGGCGGATACTGATGTTTGATGACGAAATGTGTTTCGGAGGAAAACGCTTTAGGACCCGGAAGTTGGGATTACTTACAACGCTAGCGGGGCGGGAACGGGGCGGTTTGCCTGTGAGAGGGAGGCGTAAGGTAGTGTGGGGAGAATAGGTACCAGCGGTTGGTTCGTTGGTGGGGTTGATAACTCAGATGCGCCTACCTACCTTAAGGTAGGTAGTTATCTAACCGATAAGATGTGCGAGTGTCTTTTCGTACCTGTATTGAAAAAGAAAACTCGACTTGATATCAGCACAGAGGCAACTGAATATATCTCTCATGCCGAACAGCGGCAGAGACGACTACAGTGCTAGTGCTGCAGTGGGTGTCGTGGATATAGAATGTGGTGGCCTCTTAGATGGATCGAGTATATTGGATCCAGCTGGCGTGGTCATGAAGGGTGTGTTTGGTAGTCCGAACTCCATCATGCTGGTTTGGACGCCTCGCCATGGTGAACTCTTGAACTCCCGAACATGTGTCACCAGGAAGTTGGAAGGTTGGACGGTTGATATCAGCTGATCACACAACAGGGCCTGAAGCAAGAGTCACAGACCGGGCTGATCCCAAATCCTAGTTGGTGTCCCTAACCTATTCATAACTTCTTGAATGATGCAGCTTATTAACCCCAAAAAGGGCTGTCGGTTCGCGCGGCAAAGGAAGGAACTCTCGGGACTGGCGTCGCTGATGAGTGAGGCTTTTGTCACGATTGGCGTCCAATCGTAGGTTAGACTGGACATTGTACAAGTAAGCGGCGACCCCCCGTATTGTGGACTGGTGCCGTAACGGAATGCCTGGGCATCGATACTTCAGGCGCGCTATCAGAAGCTGTCCCAAGGTGATTCCGATCTCGATCTCAATCGCGGGGTTGACTTGAGTCGCCAGCGGAGCTGCCAACTCAGCTTTTGGTGGATTCGTTGATACGGCCAGGCGCAGTTGAGCTTTTGAAACCCGTGTGATAGCGAGGAATATCTCTGTTGATGTGTGGCTCAGGTTACAACGTCGACGGGGGATGCAGTGCCGTGTTGGCCGTTGCAAAGGGATGGTCCCAGTAGGACGGTCGACATTGTGGCTGCGGGCCATGCGGTGGTACGCCATGCACACTCGTGTGGTGTCTGCAGTTGGAGGTGGAGTTGGAGAATGCCTGGTCGAGTGACATACGGCGGGCTCGGCATCACGTCAATCACTCCACTGCTTCTGAGGTTCCAGAATGATGTCTAACCTTTGGGCAACTACAGGAAAGTCACTCGCTGGCTGGGTTTCTGTGCTTGCCTTGCAAAACAGTTTGGTGAGGTACAGCGTAAGGTAGCCTAGCCAAGGCACCTCGACATTGATAGTGCATTAATCGCGTGCAAGGGCAAGGGGGGCGGACAGAACAGAAAGGAGCGATGCGATGCAATGCAAGATGAGGTAAGTTAGCCAGGGGTTAGCGACGGGTAAGATGGGGCGCCCCGAGCAGAATCGAAGTGAGCCGGCAGATGGATCGCATCCATGCAATTTGGTTGGCTGAAAGCTCCTTTTCTTGGCATGTTTGTTTCTCGTCCCACGATCTATCATTTTTCTTTTGCTTTGCTTTAATTTCAAGACATTTCCCATTCCGCCGTTCGTTCGCTCCTTTTTTTGAACAGCACCAAACCTCCTGACCTTCTCTCTCGCCAACGCAGCAAATCCTCGCTCTGACCCCGTTGGCAGGCCCCAGAAGGGAAAGGAAAACAGACGACTGGTCGACGGTCAGACGAATCCGAAGACGAAACAAAGCAGCTTCAGGGAGCACCCTTGACACGGGCCGCGGATGAAGGAGGTACTTCGCATTTGTAGTTCCAGTTGCTCGCTCCTCTGTAGCAGAAGCAGCAGCAGCTACCTACCTAAGGCACCTTACCGCAGTACTCCACAGACCCGCTTACCTTAAGGTAACGCGTTCGCCTCTTGCGCTTCCTTCCCATGAGGGAGATCGACAACGAGCCACCCCTGATATCTCGACGTCTAAATAACCTGAACCTCCTTTCCGACCTGCAACCACCTTGTTCGGTCTTCCTCCTCCGCACCCGCCAGAAAGAAGGTCCCAGAAACGCAAAGCCGTCGCCGCTCTTTCCTTCCCTATCGCATCCCACGGAACCGCGGCTTTGCGACCCCATCCCTCCCTCCGATCGCAATCAGTCAACCCTTTAAACGAACCGAAACACCGTCCCAACCGGCCTCTTTTGCCAAAATGCCCGACTCCGAACCATTCCCTCTTCTCAACACATCTGTTGACCAATTGCACTCGGCTGTTGAACACCATTCTTCTTCTTCAAACTCACGCAGTACACGGCGTCGGAGGTCTAGTGTTCTCGGCCAGGACATACGAGCTGGTGACACAGGCCCTGCATTTGCAAGCTACACTGCTGGCGACAGCCCCATATCGCCCGTGAGTTCTCCCCCGTCTCGTCTCGTCTCTTGCCTGCCTCGACCTCTGCTGCCTCATACTTGGCCTCGATCTTTCTCGTATTATCCTTACAGACCGTACTGACACTCTGTCTTTCTCCAGTCCAGTCTCACCAAACGAAGCTCAAAACGCCGGCGTGCACGCGGCGTTCTCTCCCGTTTCCGTCAGGCCATGAGCAAACACACTTATCTCGTACCTGCCATCGTCGTCGCCATCGTCGGCGGCCTCTATGCCGTAAACCCCACCGACTCGAACATTATTTCTCGATTCGTCTTCCTCTCGTACCGTCTGCCAAACGACCCTGCCGACCCCGATGCGCCCGCCCAATATGGCAAGGGCCTTTGGGACATAGCCTTCGTGGCATTCTACACCATCGTGCTCACCTTTACTCGCGAGTTTATCATGCAGGAGTTTCTGCGACCCCTTGCTCGTGCCGCTGGTCTTCGATCTCGGGGGAAGCAGGCCCGGTTCATGGAACAGATGTATACGGCTATTTACTTTGGCTGCCTCGGCCCTGCTGGTTTGTACGTGATGAGCAAGACGCCTGTCTGGTACTTCAACACCCGTGGCATGTACGCGGACTTCCCGCACATGACTCATGAGGCTGGCTTCAAGTTCTACTACCTCTTTCAGGCTGCGTACTGGGCACAGCAGGCTCTCGTCCTATTGCTTGGCTTGGAAAAGCCGCGCAAGGACTTCAAGGAATTGGTTGGCCACCACATTGTCAGTCTGGCTCTGATTGCCCTCAGCTACCGATTCCACTTTACGTATATGGGGCTCGCAGTCTACACTACTCATGACATTAGCGACTTCTTCCTTGCTGTAAGTGTTGACGATTCTATGTTGCAAGTGACGACAATGCCAGAAGCTGCTCACTAACGTAACAAAACAGACCTCTAAAACGCTCAACTACATTGACTCACCGATCGTAGCCCCATACTTCTTCTTCTTCGTCAGTGTCTGGATCTACTTACGCCACTACATCAACCTCAAGATCATTTTGTCGCTCTTCACCGAATACACCACAGTTGGTCCCTTCGAGCTGAACTGGGCGACTCAGCAGTACAAGTGCACACTGTCGCAGTACATTACCCTCGGTCTTCTGGGTTGTCTCCAAGCCCTGAACCTCTTCTGGCTCTTCCACATTTTCCGCATCGCATACCGCTTCCTTGCCTACAATATACAGGAGGATGACCGCAGTGAAGCTGAGGGCACGGACGCAGAAGATGAGAATCAGCAAAAGGCTCTGCCTGTGGAGCAAGCCAACGGTCATACGACGGGCGCGAGTACCAGTGCGGCGGCTAAGGCCAGAGCCGTCAACGGCCGCGCGAGGTAGTAGACCCTTTGCAGAAGCATGATATTTGGTATGTTTGGTATATGAAGTCACTCGCTTGCAGAAGACGCTACAACGCCGCGGCTTCGTATGGGTCAGTACAAAGAAATGAAGTCGCGAAGAAAATTGTAGATTCACCGGGCGACCGTTCAACACATTTAAGTGCGGCGACGTATGAACCTCCCCGATCGTCAAAAGCGGGGGAACCAGCGACCGCCGAAACCTGAGGTGCAAAGACTGCGGATCACGACACACGTGCTAGGCTTTCGTCGTCCAGCCCGCACTGACTTTTAATACACTCGAAACAGTTAAAAGAGTCATTCACTGTCAGAACACACCATGAGTCCAGCAATTACGAGACCTCAGTCGGATTCATAACATGTCCTACAAAGTTCAAAATCGGCCGCCACGGCACAACGAGGACGACCTGCGGCTACTTGCGGACAAGTTTGTGGTAAGTGGTTGGGCGCCAGGCATGGCTGGGGCTGTGTGTCATTGTCCGCGAAGGTCTACCATAGTACCTCGGTGGTAGGTCGTGCACAGGAGGTGGAGGAAGTAAGACGGGTGTGGTCGATGACGGCGCACCCGCGAAGTCGACCTAACCAGCCTTTCACACCGCTTGCGCCCGCGCGTGCGCGCGCCTGCCGCGAACTGCTCAGCTCTCTCTTAATGCTCACCACATCCGAGTTCCGATCTCAGACAATGCGACCTCGTGACAACGCGTGTATACCACGGATCTGATCGGGGTTCCGTGCGGTAGAAAAGGCGGTGGAAAAGATGGAGGCGGTGCGTCAGAGTGAGACAACTATCGGGTCTCCCCCATATCCCGAATAGGATACGATACGAGGTATGTGGATGAGTAGAGGAACATGCCGGTGACTTGACCTAGATCGGAGGTGGACAGAGAGTCCTGCTTACATCACAATACCACCTGAATATTGAATAAGTTGTCAGGCTGGACACACGATGCGTTTTTCTGAAATTGACGTAACCCGATCAATGACGTGTTGGATGCCATAAGGTTCAATTCTAGAGTTGAGCAACCGAGCTTCGTTAATTATGTAGGCTCAACGAGAAACTTGCTGCAAGGAAATACATTTGACCGACATGTTGAAGTAATTTGTTTGCCGTTTTTTCCCAGCAGGACCAATTCATAATGCTGACCGCTGACCGCTGACGAGAGAAATGCCATCTATAGACCCTAGCCGCGAAGCTCTAATGTAGCTGATCCGGGGAGGACGGAAAAAAAAAACACACACATATCATGGCTTTCAAAGTACCCATCCTGTTTCTCTTTGAATGCTCATTCCGGCCTAGCAAATGAAATAAAAGCAAATGGTAGACTATGAGTAGTGGTCCTCCTCCGTCAAGAGTCGATTCTCCTCCCATTGAGGAAGTGATCCGTCTCTGAGCGCGAGGTGGTCCTACATCATCCGCCTACACCCCATGACTAGTCAGCCTGGGGATTTGAAAATGCCAATGCAAAACCTCCCCTCCTTTCTGTTTCCCCCGACCGAAAGGCTGACCAAAGCCTTGTCCGAAATCCAACCCTTCCCAACCACCAAATCGAAAGAAGGGACCAATCCTGTTATGTAAGACTGTGGTATCCGCGTTGCGTCGTTCAACGACCTGCCCATGGTAGCAGGCGTATGCCCCTTTAATACTCGAAAAAGCAATTCTTTAAAGCGTGATCTGATGAGAATGGTGAACGATAAATGCAGCGTCTGGCTGAAAGACGCTTCGCGTGTGGAAAGACATATTATGAATCGAAGGCTGGGTGAAATGCAGCCGCGAGACAGAGGTTGATCTGAGAATAGTGCACCCCTGCCAACCAACCGAGCCGGGCCGAGAGAACTTCTCTCAAGACCACCGTTTTGAACCACTCGCCAGAGTCCATTTCCGTTTTCGAGGTTTCAATGATGAAGAGAAGAGAGAAGGAATGGTCTGTGTAAACTCCAAACTCCGAGTCGCCGGTTTGATGCATTCTAAAGCCGTTAATCCGTAGTGCCTGATTCATAGAAGGCGTGCTATCTTGCTTTCGTGAAGGGGGAAAAATGTGCGGCTCTCAATGGAGTAACCGCAAATTAGGTAAAATGAGAAGGGGTAGTGGGTGACGTTGATGCCAACGTCCCAGGGCCTCTTGAAGTCTGTTTGCCCTGTTGAATCATGCTGTGTAGCATGTTTGGTGTTACAATGGTAGCGTCTAGTTTCGCCTGGATTGCTCAGAATGATCCGAATCGTGGTTGTCACTGTGGTCACTATCCGAGCGACTGTGGGTCGAATCTGCGTCGGAGCTGCTGCTTGAAGCACTGGAAGAATCTTCGCCAGTTGTGTTCGCCTTCGAATTGGCACCTGAGCTTCCGGGTAGGATTGTCGACGAGTCAAGGCTAGTGTAACCGTCCGAGTGTCCATCCGTCTGCTTTGTTGAGCTGAAACGGGCCTTCTTGAGAAGTTTTGCTGCCTTCCTATTGGCTGCGCGAGCCTTCTCAGCAGCGCGTTCAGCCTGCACTTGCTTCTCCCACATCGAAGCGTACCGGCCATTGGCGGTGTTAACAAGTTCCTCATGGGTACCCTTCTCAGCGATTCTGCCATTGTTAAGGACAATAATTTGGTCGGCGTGTGTGATGGTGGACAAACGATGCCTGTTTCACATGTTAGCATGATAAACCGGCAAAATTCGGTTCAGTAACAAAGGGAACAAAACTCACGCTATGATTAACAGTGTCCGGCCCTGGCCCAAGTGTCCAAGTTTGTCCTGGATCTGCTGTTCTGTATGCGCATCAAGGGCTGAAGTCGCTTCGTCCAGCATAATAATCTTGGGGTCCTTAATAATTGTTCGCGCAATTGCAACTCGCTGCCGTTCACCACCACTCAGCTTCAAGCCACGCTCGCCAACCTTGGTGTTGTACTGCTCAGGGAAAGACATGATCCGGTCGTGAATGCTGGCTGCTCGACAAGCATCATAGACCTCCTCATCTGTGACACCTTCCCTGGCATACTTGAGGTTGTACATGAGCGACTCATTGAAGAGTGTAGTGTCCTGAGGGACAACTCCGATGAACTTCCTGACCGAATCGATAGTAAGGTCCTTAACATCTTGGCCGTCGATCTCAATGCTTCCTGAAGTAGTGTTGTAGTACCGAAACATTAGGCGGAAAACGGTTGATTTGCCACCCCCAGACTCGCCAACAAATGCAGTCGTGGTGCCAGGCTTGCATTCAAAATCGAGATCCTTGAGAGCCGCGTTCTTCGAGTCATAGTTGAAGGCGACATTCTTCCACCGAATGTTTCCCTTGCAATCTGTCAAAGGCTTGGCGCCGGCTAGATCAACAACCGTAGGTTTGACCTTAAACAGCTCCAGAAGGCGCTCGCCACTAATCAAGGCCTGCTGAATTGTGCGGTAGAAGGAACCAAAGATATTCAGAGGTTGCTGGAGCTGGTTGAGGTACGTCAAGAGTGTGACGAAGTTGCCAACCCTCTTTGTACCAATAGTCACTTGGTAGGCGCCAAAGACCAGTACCACGCTGAAACCCATGATGAAGATAATAGCCTGGATGACGTTCATTCTGTTGACGCCCCAAGTGACCTTCCTCTCGGCGTCCTGGTAGGAGCTGATAGCATCCCTGTACCGGCGGAACTCCTTGTGCTCAGCATTGAAGTATTTGACCGTCTCGTAGCTAGTGATGGAGTCATTCTTCACAGCTTCCTCCTCCCTGTCCGCGTTTGACATGATTCTTCGCTGGTCGGCCCGTGTCTGCGCCATCCTTATTGTGAGAAACAGGTACCAGAACGTCAAACAGCTGACGATGGCGGCGTATGTTGGATCGAAAACGTAATAAAAAACAGTAATTGCCGTGAACAGATCAATAATCATGGGCAATACTGAGAATGTAGCCTGCTCGAGAAAAGAGTTGATCGACGCGCCTTTGTTAAGAGCAGACAAGACTTCGCCAGTTCGTTTTCCGAGATGGAAGTCCAGGCTGAGGGAGTGGACATGTTCGAAAGCCGATGTTGTCAAGGCCCTATAAGAGTTTTGTGAAATCGGCACCCACATAATGGCACGAAGTGCATCAAGAAGCATGCCTGAGCCCTGCATGAGCCGCAATACTATAAACAAGCCCAACATTGCCCAGGGAGCTTCGCCCCGGGTCAACTGATTGGTAAGTTCGCCAATAACCAGAGGAACAAACACATTGATCGTTCTTTGTGCAAGCAGGAGGACACAGCAGAGGCAGTAAAGAAGCTTCAAGCGTGGCGAGTTCTTCGGCCACTGATACTGGATGAAGATCCTATAGCTTCGAATGTATTCCCACCAGGTCTTGTGAGGCGCCTTGTCGGGTCGATAGAAGCCAGGCTCTCCCTTTGTAGCAGCAGCTTCTGCCGCACCGTTAGTATTGCCGACTGTACTGCCGTTTCGTGAGCTGCGGAGCAGTCGTCCATTCGCGTCCCGTCCGGTCTGACTGGTGTACGATGTACGCGAACCGTTTAGAAGGGGTGTCGTCTCCTCGGCTGGCGCAGAGCTTCGCTCCTCTACTTTGTCGTCTTCGTGGCGGGGCTTCTTGGCCCAAGCTGCGATGTAAATGCCAACGAGGCAAATCATCAAAACGAGGCGGATAACGTAGATAATGAGGTCAACCGTGTCCCATTTGGAAACCGGAAGCTGTTCGTAGCCCTTGGACGTCCTGATGTACTGAGGCTCCATGACCCAGACGAAAGTACAGACGCAGATCGTCAACTCGCCAATAAGACCGAGCATCCAGGTAACGAAGTGGGATATCGTGGGGCTGTCGCGCCATTCGAGGAGTGTGATGAAAAGGTAAAGATACAGATTCGGCGAGCCTATGAGGTAGACCTAAGTCCAGTTAGCTGGGGTTCGCGAGGCAGTAAACGCGTGGAGGTGGCATACAGCCATGCTTTGCGATTCCTCCCATCGCTTAATGCCGTGTTTGGGTAATCCAGCCTTCTCTAACTCCTCCACAACATGGCTGATGTGAGCGATGCCGCTGGCGAGAAATGTGAAGACTACAGCCAAAGAGATCCATTTCAACCAGGTTTTGGCGATTGGGGAGAGGACTGCCCCGATCCGTGAGCTTTCGGTATTACTGTCATCGCGGCGCTTCTTCTTCTTGGTTACAGGAAGTCTTTTACCGCCTGGACCCAGTATGTCTTCCAACTTGCTGTCGTCCTCTTCCTTCTTCGCCGTGACTATTGTGTATGTTGCAGCCGTGGCAATGAAGACGACCAACAAGATCGCGGGGTATGATATTAAGGTTCGTTTGAGCGTGCAAGCGGCCAAGGAGCCATCGCGACAGGCAATGGTCAAGTCGTCATTGTCGAAGTCGTTGTCGAGCCGCATTGGCAGCGGCGGCTTCTCGACGCCGGCCATGGTGTAAACTACTTGGAGGCGAGAAAGTCAGATGTCAGAAATAACGAACGCAAGGGAAGGCAAAACCCCTGCCCGGGAGCGAGGAGGAAGGAAGAAAAGACCAAAGGGAAATTTAAAAGTCGCGAGGTAAGAAACAGAGCAAAAATAAGTGTTGTAGCAAAAGTGATGGAAGTATCCGGACAAAAGTTGGGAGGTAGTAAGGTACTTACAGCTTGTGATCCAGCGGGATGTAAGTGGTTACCTCACACCATTGCCTTCGCCTTGAGTCTCTTGGTATCAGCACAGAGCTGCAGATGCCTTGCAAGCTTCGGCGTCGTCCCCGTGGCAAGTTGCAACCGGAGCGTCGTAAGGGAAGTGGGAGCCACAGAGACAAGAATCAGACACGAGATCTCGTTTCGGGACCAAGATGTTGGAGCAAGACACCAGCGACTGGAGACCCAAGTGGCCTGGCAGGCGATTACCCGCCCGTCGAAAAGGTTCTGGGTCCAGGTCGTACCGGGGTTAGGTAGGGGTCGAGGGTCGCTGAGACCGGGGGGTGTCGTGCAAGCGTGTGTTCCTAGACTCCCAGAGGCTCGTGGTACCGGGGGTGTACAGAAGGTCGAACCCACAGGACCACAGGGCGGTACAGAAGGGCCCTGTTCAGGTGGTGGGTCGGCTGACTTTCTCAGTGGCGAAAAGCCACCCGAAGTCACTGGCAGTTGAGTCAAGACTTGTCAGATAGATACTCGGCGGCCGAGGACTGTAGTGGGGTCTATGGTGGACTTTCGACTGCGAAGCAAAAGCAGGGCTGTGCCTCGATCTGGGGCAAGAGACGGGACAAGCGGCGCAAGACGCAGGAGCAGCGGCGGCGGCGGCGAATTGGAGGAGACCTGCTGAAAGCTGTATATTGGCCTCCGAAAGATGGACCGGTTTGGCGGTAGGTGATACCTTGGATTGGGAGGGAACCAAGGAACAGCAGAAAAGCTTGTGACCGGGGAGAAGTCTGGGAAGGAAGAACCTCGGGTTCGGAGATGGATGAAGCGTGACTGCGGTGGGCGGATTAGCTACCGAAAGCCGGGGTTGATACCGGGTTAGCTGTAGCTGTGGTTTTTGACTGAGAATTTTCAAGGTTCGCAGCGGAAGGGCCAGCTGATGTTCTCTTTCTTTTTCCCCCTTCTCGAAAGCTGCGAGGTAGATATCCGTCGCTTGTTGGCGCTGATGTGTGAAACGAGCGATGGTCAGCTAGCTTTCGAGCACATGCGACGACGGCAGACAGAGGAAGGAGAGTTCCAGCCAAGGTTGCTGTCGGAAAAGACAGGAAGGGGAATGGAAAGAAAATTCAAGAAAGGATAAGGGCGAAACAAGAAATCCAAATAGACAGCCCAAAGGCGGTTTGGAGGATGGTGACGATGTCGATTATTGGAGGGGAGGCGGAGCGAATGAGCGGGATGGATTTTCAATGAGAGGGATGATGGAAGCAAGTACAAAAGCAGGTACCGACTACAGCGGCACACACACACACCTGCGGGCTGCCACACTCTGAAAGGTTGGTGCGGATCGACGAAAAGAGTAAGAGCGGCCTAAGCCTATTGCCATATGGAGCTGTAGCGCGTGCAGGAAGAAAAGGTTGACTGTTTGTGTAAGGCAGGGAAGGCAGGGAAGGAAGGCAGGGAAGGAAGGCAGGTAGGAGCCCTTCAGGGGTCAGACCGTAGTTTCCTTTCGCATCCTCTCACTGGTTAGAGGGAATAAGGTGCAAGGTAAGATGACACCTTAGGTGAACACTCTGCGTTTGCGTATTTTTGTTTCTTCTTGCGGCCCCCCGGGGGGGCGGAATTTTGCATTTGGGGATGACGAGGAAGGAGCAGCAGTCTGGTCCGGCTTGTACTTACCTCAATATCTTGTTGTTTTTGGATAGGTGCACCGGAGGACGTTAAAACGGTGAAAGTGAAACCTGTGATGGCAGCAGCCACAGACACGAGCACACAGAGGGCCGCGTCTGATCGTGCTGGTGTAAGTTGGTCGTTGCGCCAAAGGGACGTATGGTTCAGGTGAGGAGTGCGCTGGCTGGCAGGATTCAAGCCAGCTTTCAACGACAGCGACGAGTGAGCAAACCCAACTCCACAGCGAACCCGGTTGCTTTGCGTGGGTGGAGAGAGGCTGGGACTGGAACTGTTGCTAATCGTTGTTGTTATAGGTACATGAGCTGTAGCGTAGACTAACTAGCCAGAGGTCTAAGTTATCCAGGACCGTAGGTTCCTGCGGCAGATATACCGGGGCCTCGTCTTTGTTGAAAGGTGTCTCATATATTGTATTGTACTGTATCAACTGGGTAAATGGAAACGGCCAAACGTCGAATGTGCGCTCCTTTGGTGTACTGAGCTCGGTACGCTTTGGATACTCAAAGCAGACGGGAGGGTCTAGAATCGGGTTGCTGGAGGACGCAGCTCCAGCTCAAGCGTCTTTTTTACCAGGGTCCTGATGCGCCCTTCAAGTTAGTGTAGTGCCGTAGCCACTCATGCATACGATACTCTGCTTGTACGCTAGGGAAAGCACGGAAGATGGAGATGGGCATGGAGATGGAGATGATGGAGACGAACGGGGGATGGATATGAGTTGGGCCCCCAAATGCCAACCGAAGCACAGGGAAACAATAAGAGAATTACGCACTCGCAAGGAGGAGACAAGAGAAGGTTAATTGTGCAGGGAACAGCCGGCCAGAGCCGTGAGTGATGAAGACGGTAGCAATGACAGGCTTAAAAAACAAAAACACAACACCACAGGCGGGGGGTGCGGTGACGATGTCAATAACAGAGCCGCGAGAAACGGGAGGAAAGCGACGTTGACGGCGATGCTTGTGAACACGGCCAACTTGAGAATGTTCCAGACCACGGCAGTGACATGAGATGTAGATGACGATGATCGTCTTGGTGATGTACTCGTGTCTATCTTAGGTAGGTCATCTAGGTAGATAGCAATGCCATCCAATACTATACCTTACCTTACCGTCGTTCCAGCCACCAACTGTTTTGGCGTGCAAGTGACAGGCCCTGGCAGTGCTCATCAGCTGCTGCGACTACCGAGCTAGGTATGTGTAGCGGCGCGGACGGTCAAGACCAGAATAGCGCATCTCATCTCCTCCACGCTCTCAGGATTCTGTCACGGGCCGTGGCCAGGCGGAGCGGGGCGGGAGAAGTTGTTGGGATGAGGGATATGAGTCCCGAGACGAGAACACCCACACACGAACACATCAACGTGCACACACACACCTACCCTTAGTTTGGGGACTTGGTCTTTGGTGGCCTCCTCGTGGAGCATACGGAACGAACACCCGATCTCCACCATGGTTTTTGAGCGTTCGACGGCTGCAGCTGACGAGGGAACCAGTGTGAGCTCGTGCGAACTTGCGAGGTCATCTATCCCACGAACGTATGAAGGCGTGTGTGAGTTGCCTTTTCGGCTGACATGGATGGCGAGCATGAACCCGGGGAAAGGAATGACGCGAATAACAGCGGTATACCTTAGACAGTAAAAGAAAACAACGACCGGACGACGTAACAGTATTGTAAAGCACCTTACTTTAGTTGAGGGATATCGGCACACAGAAGATGGGGGCCGCCTACTAACCTAATAAAAATGAGTCGACCCTTGTTGCTTGCAAGTCTGAATAAAAGGCAAGTGCGGTTGCGGTTGCAGGTTGCATGCAGATGCACCTCAGACTGAGGTAAGGTCCAGGTGTCTAATTGTTCAGGAGTCTTTCCGAACGTATAGATTTGAAGTACTAGGTTTCATGCCGAGGTACTTGTACCGAGTATCCATATAGGGACCCAGCAACCAGAAATCCTAACTAAAATACGAACAAATGGTGCACTCTTCCCTATGCATTAAGTAGATTCCATGCCAACAACCTGAGGACGGCACCAGGGACCCAATGGCAGCTTGGCTTTAGAGGTGTGAGGTCAAGGTGAAGGTATCCGCAGTCACCTCCCGAGCGAGTCCCCTCCTGCCCCGGCCTGTACCTCACCTTACCTCCCCGCAAAAGCTGACCTTACCCCCATCCACTTTTGAGTGCACAGACCAGTTATGTACCATTACAGCAACATGTTTAGAGCATGTTCAATACATGCTTTAAACATATCTATAACATATCTAGAAAAACTTAAGAAAAAATATATTTTATAGGTTAGGGTGAGATAGGGGTTAGGTAGGGTAGGTAGGGTTAGTTTTAGGGGTTAGGGTTAGGTTAAGTTAGGGTTATATAAGGGATTATTTTATTTAGGATTCTTAAACATGTTCTGAACATGTTTGAGCTATGCTAGAAGGGTACTTAGCTATGATGTGTACATGGATATATTCTAACTTTTCAGAGGTCGGCTGCCCCCCCTCAATTGCGTATAGCGTGGCGGCGCTCCTGCCTAAGGTGGCTTAGCGCTGTGGAGGGGGGTAAGGTCAGCTTTTGCGGGGGGGTAAGGTGAGGTGTAAACCGCTCCTGCCCTGACGGCTTTCGACAAGTGCTTTTTGACCATGGATGTCCTTTGGCCCTGCAAAAAAAAAAAAAAAAAAAAAGAAAAAAAAGGGCATTTCTTCGAAACACTTGGACCAGTCAGTCCATGGTGGTGTCTTCCGTCAAAGAATGGCTTGGGACCATCCAGTCAACGGACTCCCGCCTCGCCTCGACTAACTTCCTCACTAGCCTAGGTTTTCAACGCCAAGTCGTGCTCCTGACTGACTGGCCGTCTGACCGACCTCTCGAGTTCTTTGTGTAGGAATGCTTGCTGCTCCTCCAAGCCCTTTCGCCGACAATTGAATCGACCCACTCAGAACGAATTTGGAGGAATTGGGGAGAGCCGAAAACCGCGACAAAGCATATCCAAGCCGTTTCAGAGACGTTCACAATCATATTCCGCCTCCGGTATCCACGCAGCAGTATTACCTGCAAGGACAACAAGCGATCTGCCAAGAGCGCCCTTCGGCAGGGATGGGCACCTGTCGCTGTCCGTCGCCTCTACGCTCGAGCGTGTGCAATATATTTCCTCTTCACCTTCGTCTGCCCGACCTCGGCTTCAGGCCCGTATTCGACGTCAGCAATGCTCGAGGGTTACGCGAATAATATCGGGCAACCGCCGACCTCGTCATCTAGATTCCGAGATGCCTTGACGTCTGCATCTCTACTCGCCAATTGTAGTGCCGACGCGGTTTGATAGCAGCTTTTGGTGTGGTAAGCACTTCAGCCAAACGGCTTGCATCCAGCCCCTTCTCACCGCTCAACCGCGACCTCCAGCTGCGTCTAGCAAGAAAGGCGCCGTGACAGCAGCCGCAGCTTGCATGCCTGGCCTGCATACAGCAGAAGCAAGCGGCAGCACTTTGCCTGGCAACATTGGACAACCAACCACACCCACTCCCCATGGATTGGTCGATGCTCTGCAGCAGACACTTGGCCCAAAAGAGCTCACGGGTGGATATTGGGTGGGTGCACTAGGTAGGTAATACATCACGCCGACCAACGATGAGTTAAGAACTCAATCCTAGGTTCTTGTGCCTCTTGCCACCCAGCCATGTTCAGCCACATTCACGGCGGGTAATTACACTTTTCCACACAAATTCAACCCATATCAAGATCCAATTCGACCTGTATGGTGATGGGCAAGAGAAAGCCCCAGCTGCTGCCGGGGAAGCTGTCAAGGGTTTCGCATTTTCTTAGAGGCTCTTTGGTTCTAGTGTTCATTGCATTGCGAGTTCGGACTCGAGACGTCCTAGGCGCGGTCTATGGACTCGATGATCCATAAGTCCTCGCGGGTGGTGGCTCGATACTCGTCCCACATAGATGCGCTCAAGTATTAATTGATGTACACCTGGCCTCCTCTGTCGCTCCTCCCGCCGCGCTAGTTAGTGGGTTCCGATTGCAGGGCCGTTGAGGATTGGCGATCGTCGCTGTCTCTTTTGCCTATTAACACGAGAATCGCTGCGGCAAATTCTGAGTTATTACGCGTCAACTACCGAGAGACGCGAGACAGATACCTGTGAGGTACGACGTGCCCAGCGAGCGCAGCAACGAAAAGTCACTCGACGCCTCGACGCCTCTGTGAACAGGGAAAAACCTGTCTGTCAATATTCCTGGCAGTGAGATGCGTAACTGATAGCAATCGATGCATTGGTGTATTTCGTTGCCTAAGACGGTCTTAGTTTACCAACAGCGAGTTAATTAAATTAGAGGTTGGTGACGTAGATATCTGCAACGCTAGCATCGAGTCACGTCCGTGGTATTAATTAACAGCGACTGTCGCAGACGGGTCGTTTGAGAGCCCGCCGGTTGCTTTTAATAGCCGTTTCACGTCCACCATCCGACGTTCACGGCAACCCAAATCTGCGTGGGACGCGCATCTTGTCTGACGAGACGAGCTGCGCCATTCGCTCGATACATTTCAAGCCGTGGTCACCTTAACCACCATAAGAAGTTCGTCTTACACACCTTCGCCTCATCGAGATCCCGGACGATTTGCACTCTTCTCCCGCTCCAGACGGACGCTCCGTATGCAAGAAACAGGATGAATTGGGCTCCGGCCTCCCTCATCAGCCCCCATCTCCATCCGGAACCAGTAACACCCTATCGATTGTCTACTCCTCGCTTATGCCTGACACTCTCGCGCAAATCTCGTGCCGTACAGCAGACAGCCACTGCACCCCGTCACGGCGGAGGTCAGCACCTCGACGTCCCGCCAGCCCTACATTCACGGGCCCAGGAGCGCCGAGTTGGGTACGGATGCAGCCGACCTCTCACCGGTTTGCGATGACTGCGCCTCGCCGCGAAATGGGAATTCGTCCAATTCATCACCGGCATTGTGTGCGGGCGTCTAGACCACTGGTCACTCTAACACCTCCGACAAGGATCTTGTCTCGGAGCCTACCCTCCTTTGTCTTCCGCCAATGATGAGGGTTTCTTATCCCGTCATGTTCCTTCTTCTGCTTGACCCTGATGCTTGCCAGGCCCACTGCCTTCCTCCCACGTTGTCGACATGGCTTCCCGTCGACGAGGGCCTAGGTCTTGGATTTAGGGCGTTCAAGAGGATGGTGTGCCACACTGTGAGTTCATGACGTTTATGGATCTGCAAATTCTTGGTGTCACACGGCTGAGACGTCATTTCAACACAGCATATGCACCCCGTATGCAAAGTCGCCCTGTTTGGGGGTCTGGGGAAGCATGGCTCGTGGGGGTAAAAACCAGCCAGAAGTGGGACTTCCCAACACCTGTAGTGCCGTTGATCCCCCACATCGTGACCTCTCATCTTGAGCCTCAAATGCGACGACGCAACGACGGTCCGCTCAGTTCTCGCTGCTGCCCCGAGAACGCACGGGAAAACTTGACACGGCTTGAGATTCGACTAATCCATCGGATGTCTGACGACCCAAACCTATGATTGATCCAGCAATTTCTTGGCATCACATGCAATCACATCGGGCGACCTGCGTCGCGGGGAACTGGATGATGCAGCCGCCTCCGACCAATCTGAGGTGAGATCGACAAGGCACTGTCAACCTCGACGGTCTAGACCTCTGGAATCGACCTCATCCCGCTGATTGTGTGCGTGGCTGGAATCGAATGGCACGGCGCGACCCGGCTTTGTCATCGAAAAGCTTCGTCTCATCTTGGGAGCAAGTCGAGTAAGGTTCACAGCACCTGGCCAGCGATGCTGAGGCATAGTCCCCGCCTGTTTCAGCGGCCGAGCTTCCGTGTGCTGATTTACACTCTCCTACCCCCCTTTTTTTTTCTTTTTTTTCTTTTAGTGTTCTTATTGTTGAAACGAACGAACGCGTGGCCGATCGGGCTTATTTGTTCCGGTTTTCTGGAATGTTGCTAAATGACTTTGCAGCAACGGAACGACTCGTATTCATGCGAACCCTTTTTGTGCTATGACAGTTGCTGGACTCTATATGCGCAGGGGTGGCTTAAACTCAACTCGCAGCAGGGTCCAATATCAGAAAACGGGTGCACGTAATGGGACGAACGACTGTGGCGTCACCCAGCAGAAGTAGAGGTGGCTTGCAGGCGGCGCGCGTCTGGTGTTGGCGTCTGACTCATACATGTGGATGGGGCCACGACACTAACGTTCGTTGTGACTTCTCGCTGAGTGGTGCTTTTCTTGAATCGGAGTATTTTCAAGGGGTGTGTTTACATGCCCAAAGGGCCTGAAGACGAAAGAGAGAGAAATAGATGTTTTGCTGTCGCGGCGAACTTCATCCGGGGCGCGGCCGGCTCTTTGGATGTCAAACCTTTCCTGCATCGATGACACGCACATCACCTGAATAAAAGTTGAGTTCCGAAACTTGTTCTGGAAAATATCCCCCCCTTCTCGGTCTCAATGCAGAACATCAGGGTTGGGCGCATAACAGGCGACGACCAATGTCTTAGATGCTATCGCCGATATTTGCCGTCGCGGCGTCCACTGATATCTGACACATCTCATGCATGTCAGATGTTGGGGTTCTTGTGTACCTTTTTCTTCTATACACAAGGTCCATGTATCCCAGATGTCGTCGAAGTCGTGTCGAAACTGTAGGGCTTCGTAGAAGACTACGGAAAAACCCTAGTTTCTCAACGAAAGACTCGAACAGTCGTTCGCCGACAAGTCATCGCTTCGACCTGCCATAGTCTCAAAAGTCCCCGGCTTTTCCAATCGGCGCACGGGGTAAAGAGACAGGCGGTGACGAGCCTCATCACAATATCCTACATCCTGATCGAGGTTGCAACAGGCCCCCCCCCCCCCTGGGGCCCCGCTTTACAATCTAGGCCGGCAGGCAGGCATGCTGCCGTTGCGCGCTGCTGTTGTGCGACGCGGGCGGCTGACTCTTGTCGTCGCGATAGCGGGAATATTGGTGCCAAGTAACGTTGGACGCAGCTGACGAAGGGAGCAACCGGAAGCGGTTCTTTCGAGAGATGTTGTGGTACAGGGATTTGAAAGGGTCGCCACCGTGAAGTGTTGGGTAGCAGCAATTGGACGTTTATGTCGGAGTTACCCTGAAGAGGAACCCGAGAGTTGAAGCAACAATAAAAAGGACGCAAACCACGCAGGCCTATGCTAGCTTGACTTGGGGGAAACCTTGTTTTGTCCTTTTTCCCCCTTTTTTTGGGGCCGCAATTCAGAGGAGCGGTGCTAGATGTCACCTTGAACCTTAATGTACAGAGCTAAGAATGTGTTATGTTACACCGGAAGAAGGGAAAGGTACCCGAAAGGCGAACGGACTCATTCTGGCCCTTCCAGGCCATTCATAGTTCGATTAGGAAATGGTCGAGAAGGGTTTGCGATGTAACGACTGTTACCATTGCATATTTTGCCGGAGTCTCGATTACTACCCAAAACCACGGGGCACAAAACATCCCGATAAGAACCGTCGGGACTCGAATTCTGAAGACCCCGATGTTACTATGGTAGATTGCTCATTTGCCCACTGGTAAGCCTTGTATGAGACATTAGATCGGTGGAGATGGGGGATTGTGGTTGCTACATTGTACTCCTGATAACTTACACAAGAGATACATACAGTATGACGGAGAAGGACAGCACTTGCGTATCGAGATTCACTGCACCACCGACAAGGCTTATCATTGGGATTGTTCTTGCTGTTAGGAAGCTTTCCAGCAGATATCCTCAGAGGCAAGAAAATTTATGTGGCCAACCTGAACGTTGGATGAGCGGGGGTCATCTCGACGCATCCTTGTGGAGCACTGCAGTCCAGTCGCGTATTCACACGAGACCCTGCAGCCTGTCGAAGCAGGATGCGGTGCTTATCCTTCTCTACCTCTCGGGAAAGACAAATGAGATGTGTGTGTGTGTGTGTGTGTGTGTGTGTGTGTGTGTGTGTGTGTGTGTGTGTGTGTGTGTGTGTGTGTGTGTAAAAAGTGTACAAGCTTTACCTGTATGAGAGACCGGATGGGATGGGATGGGATGGGACGGGACGGGATTTGGGAAAGAAATGCCATAGCAAGTAAACTTGTAACAGTAAACAACCAGCCAAGGAAAAGACTGCCACGCTGTGGAACCCACGGTGTAAGGTATCTGCCGCCCGCATCGAGCTAGAGCTGTCCGAGAAGTGGTTCTGCGGGACGATGTACCGGCCGCTCTGCCGGGGTGCGATCGTGGTTTGTCGGGGGGTGTGGCATTTCTATTCGACCTGCATGATGGGGATAGTAGCGGTGAAGGGGTGGTCGGTATATTATTCATTCTAGCCTGAACCTTTTTCTCCTGGGGTGTGGATGGGTCCCCCGCCTCCTTTTCTTATCGCAGACCGATGGCAGGCAACTTACACCCAGCGAAAGAGATTCAACTCCGTGATACTGATCTCTTCCCGTATGGATTAATAAACGTTGGACGCGGGTAATGTACCTATGATGTGACCGACACTGCAAGAACAAGGGCTTTAGCTACCGACCCAACGTGAAAGCATTGGCTCGGTGTCTTGTGACTCCGCCGTCAGGCATGGAAACGAAACGTCGACTTGCGATCCTGCCGAATGGGAATACACCACATGGACGCCACTTGAGCGCATGAGGTGAGATGGACAAGAGTCAGGATCACTTTCTGCGCCCAGCCTGCGTGCCTCCTAGGGCAATGCGATAGAAGGAAGTCTAAATTCTTGCTTTTCTTGTTCTTGTTTCTCTGACAAGCAAGGCGGCCACGCAAGTCTCGTCGGTGAGCACGACTAGCACTCAACTGGGTATTTGCCGAACTGAACGGCATGTGGACTTCCACATGGAGCGCCTCCGACGCAGCGGGGCGCACTCACAACTACTCGTGCTTTTTAGCATGCTAGCACTCCCATCGTTGCACCAATCCAAGTCTCGGAGTGAAAATAAGAAAGCTTTCCCGGTGAATTCCCAAGAGGCGGGATTCCAGACCCCCGATCCCCGGCTTGGGACAGGAGGGGCGCATTGCATTACCTCGAGGCCGTCAACGTGACTGATCTGCCCGTCTTGGTAGGGTATCACAGTGCCGGGCTCGGCTAAGGGTGGTTGGGTTGCTTGGTCAGGATGGCTGTGAGTGCGTCCAATCTACGATAGGCGTTTGTGCTGTGAGACCGGGAACAGCACCATCACCAGCTCACGAACTAATATGAGAGGTATGTGACCTAGCTCTGGTTTCGGAGTATTCTTTCTCGGAAAGGATTGACGCTGCGGGAGGGTCCGTTTCTCATGACTTGTCGTTGAGGCATGTGCCGTTCGCGAGGTGTTTGATTTAGCTTCATGCGCGGTGCGGTCATGCTCCTCCCGGGGACGGGCCGGAGGATGTCGGCCGCTTTCTTGCGTGTGGATTCGTGGTGACATCGCCGCCCGCCGCGGCGGCGGCGGCGGGCGGGACCACACCGCACGTATGCGCGGCCAGCGAGGACGGGTCCTGTTGGTCTGGAACCCATGCTTTCTTCGTGCATGAGACGTCCGCCTTGTATTTTGGGTACATGGGAGAGACGTGGATTGTACTTTCGTTGAGCTTACGGTGGACTCTGGCACTGGGGATCAGATAATCTTCACGCAAGTGTTGTAGAGTGTTGAAATGAGGCCTGAGATGTCCGGAGAAGTCAATGACGAAGGCAGGATAGGTCATGCCCCCCTTCCATACCCTCTCCCTCCCCCATGCGCTGTCACCGACTCATGGCAGTCGGGTATAGTAACAGTAACATGGCTCGGGGTCCGGAGTAATCTCTCACTGGTCCAGACTGCGGGAGCTGAAAGAAAGCCCGTAAATGAATCATGGCGAATTTGCGTCATCTGCACCGCATTGCGGAAGCCCAGAAATGAGCCCGATTTGTGAGCTTGAAGGACACATCGAAGACCTGGACCATTTTTGTAAGCGATGCGCGACCTCAGTAATCGAGAAATTGAGGTTGTGCTTGGATGATGTGCAGCCCAGGCCGACTATGAAGTATCGATAGAGGAGGCAGTCAACTTCAGTGGGTAGTTCGGATGAGATTCTGTTGACAGGAGACCAATGAGGTGCATTTGGAGAATGGTGTATCGATGAGGACGTTTGACGGGCCTCAGGGGTCCACCAGAAGGGTATCTAAAATAGTGTTTGTAAATGCATAGGGAAGAGTGCAGCATTTGTTCGTATTGTAGTTAGAATTTCTGGTGGCTGGGTCCCTATATTGATACTTCCGTCGGTACAAGTACCTCGGCACCATAGTAAGGTAGGTAGATAGGTAGGTATTCATAGGTAGGTAAGGTACGCCGGAGACGGAAGTGGGGTGGCCATCGCAACATTCGACCCCACGTACCCACCGCCTTCCCAAAAAAGACACCCCTGCATGATTCAGCCTTGCGCGAAGTTACGAGAGCTGCTCAGCTTCCAGCCAGAAAATTCAGCCTCGCCACCAGAATTAACCAGCTACCCTGACAAAGACAACCAATTCCAAGTGACCAAGCAGCTTTGGTTCATAAGCGACCCTTCAACTTACAGCGTTCTAATTGTAAGAACGACCTTTTTGGCGCGAGAAGATTAGCTTCAAATGCTAACAAAGGCACTATAGATTCTGATTCCCTCTTCCGATCATTCGCCTTGCGTATCTCGACGCCCGATCAGATTGTCTTATGACAGGGCTTTACAGACTTATGACAAGGATATTGAGATTCTGGGAGGAGATTGTTTGGTGAAGCATCGACTGCTTTGTTGATACACAAGGAGCCGCCATACGTGTGCCTGCACACCGCCGTCTGTCCGCCTATATCCTCCCAGATCATCAAAGATGTCAAGCCAGGCGCCCTCTACCCCAGTGAAGGTGCCGACCTCGGCTGCAAATCATTCAGCAGCGACTTTGGACCCCGAGCTCCGTTCACAAATCAACACATTATTACTCAAGGAAGGCCACGTCACAAAGTAAGCTAACTCCCAGCCTGCCACCCGCCCCTGGTCGGAATACTGACATCCTTTCCAAACCAGAATTCAAGAGCACCTCCTCCACAGTCTACACGCGAACCAAGTAAACTGGCCAACCCTCATCCAGAACCATGCCCTCAATCTCCTCCGCACAGGCGAGGTAACGACTTTCCCCGCTCTGCTCCGCCGCGTCCTGGACGACATCCGCCAGGATACCCTCAACCCGCCCGCGCAATCCACCGCATCCCCTTCAACAGCCAAGACTAATGGCACGACTGATAAAGAAAAAAAGACCAACGGCGCGTCGGGGTCAACGACGCCCGCTCCTAGCGCAGCGGCGGCGGCAGCTGAGCCCCCCAGCCTTGCCATTCCAGCCGCTGTCATTGAGGACGCCGTCAAGGTCACGCGAGAGAGCTTAGAGGCGGTTTGCGAGATTGATGGCGCGAGTGGAAGTTGAGGAATGCATGGATGAAGTTGGGGTGGCAGAGCGGGAATTGATGGGAGATGGGTTGGAATGGAGGGAGCTGGGAGCTTCCATGCATAATGGAAGATGATATATGGAGGCTGTGATTGTTTGGTCCAGCTGCGGAGATGAGATCTGGATCTGGTAAAGTCGAGCGAAAGACTCGATAATTAACGAAAAAAGCCTTTGGTGTCCCCTCTAAGACGATGCTGGCGGTAGCATCGCGTGTACGTATGTATTTGTATTTGAAGATGAAAACTGCTTCCCGGAGACTGGGAAGAGCGCATACGATATCAACTTCCTAGACAGCCAGCCAAGCAATGACCAATAACCGGCTGACATGTCTACCTTTGGCGTTGCATTTTCACACACGAAACTCACCTTGCGGTTTAGCTAGAACTGCTCCAGGCTCACGGCGGCGGGTCGTCTCGGGCTGTCACTTCGAATCTTTTTGACACATTGAATCAAGAGTTTTGTGCTCAACTCGCATAAGACTACCTGTCTACCAACTCCATCCGCCCCCAGATTTCCACCTAGAATGGATGTCTGTGACCCTGTGCATCATCTGTTCATGTGACGACGTAGATGTATCGGAGCGCGTAAAGAAAAACTAAAATACAAGGCCGGCCAGCATTAATTGGCATTCTACCTCAGCCCACCCTTTAGTCGTAGAGATCATCATCGTTACCAGCGTCGCCGAAATTGTTAGCAGCCTGGTTGGCAGCGCTCTCACCCTCGGGGAACTTGAAGAATGCGCCAGGACCGGCGTTCTTCATTTGCTGGGCGAAAGCCTCGTACCGCCGGATCTCAACGTCGCTGACGGAGCGACGAGCCATCTGCATGGCCTCCTCGAAGTGACGCTTGGTAAGCTCGGGGACGGGGTCCTCCTCATCTTCGTCCATAGCCTCCTCGCCAGCGGCCTCACGAGCCTTGGTCTTAGCGATGTCGGCAGTAATAGCCTCCTTGATGGCAAGCTTGACGGCACGCTGGGTAATGAAGCCCAAGTCGGCGCCGGAAAAGCCGTGAGTCTTGGAGGCGATGAAATCGAGGTCGACATCAGCCGCAACAGGGGTCTTGCGCAGCTGAGCCTTGAGGATACCAGCACGAGCGGGCTGGTCGGGCAGAGGAACGTAGATGAGGGAATCCAGACGACCAGGACGGCACAGGGCAGGGTCAAGCTGCTCGGGTCTGTTCGTGGCACCAATGACGAAGACGTTCTTCTTCGAGGTCATACCGTCCATTTCTTTCAGAAGGTTAGCAAACACGTTCAATCTTCATATCATTGGACGTTCAGAACTTACCAGTCAGCAGCTGGTTGACGACACGGTCAGAGGCGCCACCGGCATCACCCATGGATCCACCACGAGCTTTGGCAATGGAATCCAACTCGTCCAAGAAGACGATACAAGGCGCGGCGGCACGGGCCTTGTCGAAGATGTCTCGGATGTTGCTCTCAGACTCACCGAACCACATGCTGAGAAGTTCGGGTCCCTTGACAGAGATGAAGTTGGCAGCGCACTCGTTGGCGACGGCCTTGGCCAACATCGTCTTACCCGTACCGGGGGGCCCGTAGAACAGGACGCCGCGAGACGGGGAGAGACCGAACTTGAGGAACTTCTCGGGGTGGTCGACAGGGTACTGGACGCTCTCCTGCAACTCGGCCTTGACGGTCTCTAGACCACCAATGTCCTCCCAGCGAACGTTGGGAACCTCGACAACAGCGACCTCGCGCAGAGCAGAGGGGTTAGAGACGCCCAGGGCGAAGCGGAAGTTCTCCATGGTGACACCGAGAGAGTCGAGGACCTCAGCGTCTATGGTGTCCTCATCGAGATCGATGAGGTCCATCTTCTCACGAATTTGCTGCATAGCAGCCTCGGAGCAGAGGGCAGCCACGTCGGAACCGACGTAACCGTGGGTCTCGGCGGCAATCTGCTCCAGGTCGACATCATCACCAAGCTTCATGTTCTTGGTGTGGATTTGGAGAATCTCGAGACGGCCAGTTGGGTCAGGGATGCCGATGTCAACCTCACGATCGAAACGGCCGAAACGACGCAGGGCAGGGTCGATGGAGTTAGGTCGGTTAGTGGCAGCCATGACGACGACGTTGGAACGGGCCTTCATGCCGTCCATGAGGGTCAGGAGCTGAGAGACGACACGGCGCTCGACCTCACCATTGGTCTTCTCACGCTTGGGGGCGATCGAGTCGATTTCATCAATGAAGATGATGGCGGGAGAGTTCTTCTCGGCCTCCTCGAATGCCTTGCGCAAGTTGGACTCGGACTCACCGGCCATCTTGGACATGATTTCGGGGCCATTGATCAAGAAGAAGAAAGCGCCGGTCTCGTTGGCAACCGCTCTCGCCATCAGTGTCTTACCGGTACCAGGGGGACCGTAGAGAAGCACACCACGGGGGGGCTTAATACCGATAGACTTGAAGAGCTGGGGATGGCGCAGGGGCAGCTCAACCATTTCGCGGATCTGGGCCATCTGCTTTCTGCACCCACCAATATCGTCGTAGCCAACCTCTTTGAGGTTGTTCTCCTCCTCATCGCGCTGGATGGGTTCACCCTCGCAGTGAATAACCGTATCTTGGGCGACAATACCGTATTCGGGAGGGTCGACCTCGACCACTTTGAACTCTACTTGCCTCATACCACCGCGGACGATGAAAAGATCGCCCTGGCGAACAGGTCTGTAGGCCTCACGGAAGTAGGGAGCGAGGAAGACGTCGAAAAGAGATCCGGTGATACCCTCGACCGTGTCTGCGATGGGCAGGACGGCAATGCGCTTGGCCTACAAGGTATTAGCATTCAGTCTCGATTTGTGAAGCTTCACTACGCTGTAACGTACATATTTGATGTCGGGGCAAGGGTGAATGGTGATCATGTCGCCGTGCTTCACACGCAAGTTGTGGCGAACGACACGGTTGATGCGTGCACTGCCGTCATCGAGCTCATCGTCAGCGAGGACGATGAGGACTGTGTCCTTCCTCTTCTTGCCGCGCACAAGCACGGTGTCACCGCGGAAGAGCTGGAGAGCCTCCATAGTGTTCTCTGACAGAGCGATGATAGAATTGTCATCGTTCACGGCGTCGGTAACCCTGCTTTAGTCAGTCCCGCAACATTGCCCCACGTCATCCACAGCTCACGTACATCAACTGATTGGGCTTCTTCTTCTTCTTGAGGATTGCAGTCGCAGTATCATCTTGCTGTTTTTCGTAGTCAGTATCGCCATGGCTTGCAGCAACTTTCGTTTGCAGCTAAGGGGGGTGACAAACATCCTTGACCTCGGCACCGGAGGCATCCCTGATGATCATAGTCAGCGCCATTCCTTCCCAATTTTAAATGATCTCGGCGGAGGAGAGAAAGGTAGAGTCTACTCACATCAAGTTGACCTTCTTGTGGTCCTTGTGGTCGGCGGGCTGTTCCGACGGAGGCGCCATCTCGACTAATTTCTGTGTTCTGACGGATTCGGGTCGTATGCAGCTCCAAAGGTGACGATGGAAGGTGGGATCGTCAGCGTTGCGTAGGGTTGGCTGTCGATTAATATGTTTTCCGTGAGTACCGGAAGACAAATAAGGAGGGACCGATAGGAGAGGTTTATATCCCTTCCTGATGTTGTAGTGGCGAAAAGAAATCGTGGATCACGGAGATAAAGGTGGTAGATTCGGTTGGGAAGCTTTGGTTTCGGAGGAAGGTGCAGTAAAGGCCAGCAGTGGTAGGGGAGGCAGGCGGCTTTCACTGGCGAGCGGTCTCTGGAGGACCAATGAAATCATAGAGTGGGGCGGATTAAGTGGCCTCCGGTGTGTTCGGCGGCTTAGCTAAGGCAGTATTCCAGGGTTCTTCATCTGGCCCAAGCTCTGTGATTCAGCTTGCAGCCGGGTCGCCAGGGCAGTAGAAAGTATTGGAAGCTTCCACTTGCTGACCTTGAGGGACCCGTAGGCAGCATTCTGGCCGCGCAACTCCCGTCCACGGCACTCTGGCACTGCAGGCACCTCTGGGCTGACAGTTGGTGTCGCACGCACGGCCACACGCTTCTACAGGAGATCCACCCTCCATCGCTTTCCCGTACCTGCCTTATCGCCTTTTGCATTAGTGAGCTTTATCGACATGGCAATTTGCACACCGTCGCCTCACCGAGATCTCCTCAAGATTCATTGGGTCCGTCTCTCCCTTTCTGACCGCTTCCGAAGGCACGCCATTTTTCGCCAGCGTGTCGTCCCTGCCGCCTTATTTCGACGGTTCCTTCGTTCCCCTACTCTAAAGCCATGATGCCCTACCTACCTAAGGTAGTGTGGCGGCGAAGGAAAGAATGAGACGGGACGGACGAAAGACGGAAGGAGCGAGGGACTGCTTTGTTCATTCTGCAACAAAATGGGGGAATTTTTCGCAAGGAGCGGCGAACCCGAACCACGACACCACTCAGATCCAACCGCCCAAATTCAGAGGCGACTTTGACGGTTGATGCATGCGGCGGCAAATGAACAATAACGGCTTATTGCCAGCTGCAAACAAAACCGATTTGTACCTCATCTCCACCATCTCTTATCCCAGAACGGACCCATTAGAGGCGAGTCATCCGCCGGTTGCTCATACTCGGAAACTGTGCGCATCCGCAGGACAACCACCTCCTACCGTCTCTCCCCACTTAGACGGCGAACCCCAATTATTCATCGTTTCTTGTCGCAACTTTCTGCCGCCACCCAAGGAACCGTGGAACCGCCGAATGGTCGAACATGGGAACGGCGTCGCCTGCCGAACGCATGCTCGGGAGCATGTTTATGTGATGTTCTAGCAGCCTAAGACCGAGGATACCGACCCCGGAGCGGGGGCCGCCGACAGCGATGCGCTCCGCGTTGTTGGCCGTTTGCAGGAAAGACTCACACAACCACGAGCGGCCCGAGGAGTTACCACCACGTCGCGCTAAGGCGTGGTCGAGACTGCACATATTTGATTGCCTATTCCGTTTCAGCATCACCACGTCGTAACAGTGAATGAGGTTGCTTGCCCTTGAGATTGGTCCGCGTCGGAGCCCACTTCCACCACCATATCGGACCTGAGGCTCGTCTGATCTAGGTTTCGTTATAGGCCTCGTGACTTAGCGGGCCGGTCCGAGCTGGTGTCGACAACTCTGTTACTTTTGGGTCGTTCGTCTGTTCGTCGTTCTAGAAGAATTGGAAGGATGCGACCGCGTGCAGCTGCAGCTCTGCTTCTGTTGAAGGAAAGCGTGCCTCTGCGGTGCTGGATCAGACACTGACCAGCCGATGCTCAAGATCCTTTATACATGCAGCCTCAGACCAATCCCTTGCATTCGACTTGCTCCCCTCCCGATAGCCACCAGCTCTTCCCTCCCTCGCTATGTCCAAACTGCCGGTACGGCCCAGCCAAGACCCAGGCTCTGGAAATTCAAGAACGCTACACTGCAAGATCTCGCGTGCGCCTCACGAGCCTTCTGCACGTCTTGGGGGCCATGGATTGGCTGTGCGTGCTTTAGCAGCGGTGCGGCACACCTACGCACCATTTCACTCGGCCCTGCGTCTTGCCAATCTCACGGTGCTGAGCAGCTTGTTCATCCGCTGAGCCTGTCTAATCATCTTGAGTCCTGCTTTTTCCACTCTTTAGAGTCTCTACGCTTTATTCTGCATCTTGAGAGGCTCTGTTTGATACTCACGTTCGAAACGAGGACCATTCGCTCAATTGGACTCATAAGTCGAACTGATGTTCTTGAACAACTTCACTCACGACACCTGACCTCCATGTATCAGCACAGCAGCGACCGCTGGTATTCTTGCCGAATTTTGTGTCTCAAACCGGTATACTAGCAGGGAGCTTTCACAGCATAGTAACAATATGGCACATATCTCCCCAGCAGCCTGTTGCACCCACAGCCTCAGCCATGACCTGATCCATCCCATGGTAACATCTACCCATCGTCAGAGTGTCAGACAAGCCAGCGCTAAACGCTATTATCGGACCAGACAGAAGATTCACAGCCCCTTCCTTCTACTTCTTCCAGATCTTCTAGCTAGCGTCTCTACTTTCGTTCCAACCGACGTGCCGTTCCAGTGTACTCTCCCGTTCCCACGCCGATCATTCAAGCACCATCACGTATATCTGTCTGTGCCGACTTCCGACTACACAGCCTCCAGATATCATATCCATATTGCAACCGACGACACTGAACGACAGCCTTATGGAAAGATACAGCCCTACCTGGGCCAAGCTCGAATACGAACGCCATCCAGGCGCCGCCAGCAGCGATGACACTCTACCATGTGCGTCTCACTCCCTAGAAACTCGTTATGGACGCACGAGAGCTTCCCTTGTGTCTCCAGCCTAATCGACTTGGTCTGGTCACCAAATACCGCTCCACTTCATATGAGTTTGCTTGCTCTCACAGCCTGATCGTGACACGCTCCAGGGATGTCGAGATAAGGCCTTGCCTGCCCCGCCGATGTCCGAGAAGCGGCATCGTCAGCACTAAGCCGCCCACTATCGATGCTGTGCAGTATCTTTTCGGGCCCCCAAAATGCACGCTAATCCTGCCTTACGCTCATTACCTACCTACCTAGCTATCTCGACGTCTTCAGCTGCCGATAAAAAGGCAACATAAGGGATGATTTACCCGTCCCGTGTGGACTTCAACACCGTTTCTTTGGCCCCCAGGCTGCCGTCTATGATCCAACAGGGGGGTCGTCTGCTGGCAATGGCCTTCGACCGGCCGTCCAGTAGTGACCAGTGGGGGCGCAGCCGGAAAGTATTGCTTCTTACGTCCTGCCAGCTAAGAGCTGTTCTGGTCATTTTGATGAAGGCTGATTTTCTGGCATGCCAAACCCGCAGACTTGTGACAAACTTGCAGCAACCCAATGCCACATAGGCAAGAGCGTAGACAAGGATGTGAAAGTCCTATGGAAGTAGCAGTTAGGGTGAAAAATGTGTACTTATTGAGGTAAATAAACCCGATTACATCCGGTATCAAACGCCAGGCTGTACATGTATCATACAATGGTCATTGCCAGTTTTGAAGCTGACGTGGCTGATCGACCAAAACTCACTGCCCCTCTCGTATGCTGTCCTTAACCCCGGGGCCGCAGGAAACGCCCAAAAAATGCAGTTAAACAGAATGATGCTCGCTTTTATGACCCGTTCCCAAGAAAACCCAGCTTCGCCTTCTTGCTCCGACAAGCGTACACTACTCCTGTGTAACAATCGGCTGGTATCTCATCTGCAGCACCCATTTGTTGTCGAAATCAATGCCCCTTCGGAGTTTTGTGCCGGCTTTCTTCCACACAGCTGCCCCGAGGCCCATGTCCGCAATGAAAAGTTTCCAGTCATCGTCCTCGGCAACCGCTTCAGCCCCGGAGTTGTGGATGGCAGGGTCTGATTCTGAAACTGGTGCCATAGCCTCGAGCAAGCCCTTCTTCGGTGCGCCCATAGCAACAACATATCGGGGCTTAACGTACAATCGACCGCCGTCGATTATGCTGACTTTACCAGTTGACGGGTCTATACCAGTTGGCACGTCGACCGCCAGCACGAAGGCTTCGTTGCGGTTGGCCCATTCGATCAGCTCATAGACGGTTGCCTGGTCGCCTGTTCGTAACTCCTCGAAGGAGATCGCCAAGCCCAGCAGGGCGTCGATGATGAGCGTTACCGAGGTAATTGGGTTGGATGATGTTTTCCGCAACTGTTCAAACAATTCCAGCTTGCTATGAACGCGGCCTCCGAAGTTCCTGAAGATGCGAATCTGCTGTCGCATATCTTCCAACAGGTCCCGCTCCCGCTCAATGCCAACAACACAAACGAGGATGTTGAGACCTTTATTTCTGAGATGGCGAGCTGCCCCCATTGCCCTGATGCCAGACTTGTTGTTGCCAGCAAGGATGACAACAGTAGCGGCGGCGACTGGGTTGTCGACTTGGGCCCTGGCGCCGCCAGTGCCCAGGCGGACCTGGATGGCAGGATCTTCAAGCGCCGTCATGGTGACTTCTGCTATGCCTCGACCCGCGTTCTCGGTCATCATATCTTCGGTCAGTCCAATTTCATTGGCTGCAATGTTCTCGAGGTTCAGCATTTGAAGGGCGGATACAGTCTCCAAGCGCCGGTTTGAGGGCAAGAGGTAAAAACCAGGTTGAGTATTTTGCTGCAGCGAGTTAGTACTGCGTAACGCTTGGGACTGTCTGCTCAGACGTACACTGGAGTTGACACGGTTCAGGGGCTGGCTTGTAAGTTGCGCACTCGCTTTGCGAGATTGCGATCTCCTTGCAGCCCCTGGCTTGCTCTCTGCCCTCCGACTACTCTGGGCACTGCGAACGTCACGACCACTCAACCGTTCGCCTCCGTTTACGGCGTCATCAGCTTCGCTATTCCAGAAATCTTGGCTTGCCCTGGAGGTGTTGGCGGGCATGTCGAGAACATTCTCAGTGTAATGCAAGTTCTTCCCTCCTGCGGTTCCTGGTTTCGGCTTGCGGTTATGCGATACCAGTCGGTCCGCCTCGTCCACCAAGTCTTCCTTCCGCATCTGATCGAATATGGTGCGTTTGTCAAACTTGGCAAGACTGCTTTCAAAGTCGAATTCTCCCATCTCTTCTGTGACATCCTCGGATGCCCAACCGTTTTCGGGAAGGTCCTTCTTGCCCTTTACTCCGCGCTTAAGAGAGTTGAAAGGCTGGAACGACGGCGAGCTCTGCAACATAGGCGTCTGTCTCCATCCCTTTCCGCGGGCGGACGGATTACCACGAGTTGGCGTGCCTTCTTGGACATGCTGCTCTACGGCACCATTCTTGGAAGCCTTTCCCTTCTCTCTTCGCCTATTCTTCTTCTTCTGCGATGGCCCTGCTGCGTCATGCGAATCTTGCGCGGCCGCGCCAGTATGAGCGGCATACTGTCTTGTAGCAGTAGGGGTTGGCTCATCCACGTGAAGCTCCTGCAAAGATTCGCTTAGATCAAGGGCCGCATCGCCCTGCCCAGGTGCGACAGCAAGGTGCACTGGGGGTAGGACGCCAGGCTGCCCAACCTGAGGGTCTCTCGCCGCGCCCACATTCGGTTGAGGTATTACTTCGGGCAGTACTTGGCTGTCGCTTCCGCTCATGATCCCTGATCCAGGACGTTTTCCCATACTGAGAATCGCGGGGTCGGCGAAGGCAGGTTGCGCCGGCTGGGTCATGATAGGAGCAGGGACAGGACTAATGCCTGGTGCCGTGAAGGTATTGAGCGTAGCATCTTCTTTGTATTCGGATAGGTCGAGAATGTTGGCAGCATCGATCGTGACCCGGGGAATCCAGTGGTTCGTTCCCAGGGTGAAGACTGCGGCAACAATCGTTAGCATCATGGATACGGCTGAGTGGTTTCGGTCGACGACTTGCCGTTAGCCAGAGTGAGACTCGCACCAGCCTCTAATTCGCTGACTGTGCCCTTCAACAAAGTGCCCTTTGGGTGCCGCAGCGTCACCAGCATCTGCAAGCCGATGAAGTCCATTGCGACGATTGCGTCACAGCGCCGAATTGCCTGAGTCGTGGGTTGTGTCAGAGTGCACCACTCAGGGTTGGCGTAGGGCTCTGTGGGAAGGGGAAGCGATGCAAATTGACGTCGCTAAAGGTGCTGAATATTTCGCAATTCGTCTGAAGACGTCGCTACGCACTTTTGGTTCCTAAACCAACTTGGTGAGGGTTGTGGTTCGAGTCGGGAGTCAATTGTGCGTGGTGATGGAGGCCCAGATAGCTCTTTCCCCGATTCCCCATCGGACACATTCACTTACTGCTCAGGTCTGGGTTCCCTTAACTTTTTCCCTAGCCCAATTCTTATCGATAAGGCAGGTGCCTAGGAGACCAGGGCAGGTGCAAGTTCCAGACCAAGGTCACGGGGATGTTAAGCTACCTACCTAAGCAGGGCATCTTGTTAGGTCGGATCGATTGGTGGCGGGTAGCTGCTGCCGCTGTAAGAGCAGACGGGACGAACGTCACTTCCCGTCGCTAGTTGCCAGTTGCCAGGTAACACTTTTCAGTGCCCTCGAGGTTCCCGTCCTCGGTGGGGTAAACTACCTCATGTAGGTACTGTGGTACTCCTCTCATGCAGGTACCTTACAGCTTGAGTGTTACTAACAGTTTGTCAACTTCTTCAGCTCAACCAGCTACATCCTAGCAAAACCAGTTTCGAGATACCCGAGGTAGGGCGATCTCGAGCATCTGAGGTAGCTCTGCACACAATACGCACAACACGAAACCAAATTCGGAATCAGAAAAGCCCAAGCAGGAACTTTTTTTCTTTATTCCTCACATCATTAGTCATCCTAGGTCTAGTTTCCTCGGCAACCTGGCATCAGGCCACAAAAGAGATGCCGGTGAGTCTCATTATGTCTTAAGAGTTGCGTTCAAAATCGAAGCAGAGTGCTTCGCTGCCTTTGACCAGGCGTGCTCCGTGGCCTACCAACCAGAGCCTCCAAGTCCAACACGTATCTATACCCAGACCGTCCAAATCTACCAAGTCGGGTCAGGTCTTTCACCCATGGTCAACCCGGGAGAATTCCTTGAACGCCATCAAATGCTTTTAGCAATGTCCAACTCCCTCCGACTCAGTAGCCGTAGCTTGCCATTGCCTCCTCGTCATCCAAATCAATCACTTCGACGCCCCTTCTTACAAATGACTGGGATCTAGAGGTAGACCCCGAAGTCTCTCTCTTCTGCTTCGCCTCGTCCTCTTTGTGTAAGAAATCAGCCATGCTAGGCGGCTTCTTGGCCATGGCCTGCTCCGCGCTGTATAACTTGTTGTAAAACTGAATGACTCGAGGATGGGCCATCACCTTGTCCTTCTGGAAACGCAGGACTTGTAGGCCGTCTTGGCACGTTGCTCGACTGAGTGCAACGTACGCCTGGCCCTTTTCGAACACTTTGCCAAGGTCCACTTTCACTCTCTCCAAAGTTTGCCCTTGAGCTTTGTGAATCGAAAGGGCCCACGCAAGAATCAAAGGGAGTTGACTGCGACTGGCTTGCACTTGTCCGTCGGGCAACTCGACCTTCCACTCCTCAGGAATGCAAAGAATAGTACGGGTACTGCCATCCACCGCGGCGAACTCAACGACGGGATACTCCACTGGGCTTCCTGTGGCCTCTTCGACTTCCCTGCTGAACGCTTTGATCTTCTTCTTCGCCTTTTCGTCCGGATCCATCTCCCCATCAGATCCGTAGTCTTGCCAATTCTCAAAACTACCTTCAGTCATGAATGCAGTAACCTTCCCGAGTGATCCGTTGACGAGCGTTTCATCCATATTCTTGATCAACATGACTTGTGCTCCAATTTTCAAATCGATAGTCTTTGGCGCCATCATGTTTTGAAGCAGCTTATCACGAACGTTCGCTTCTCCGGTATCAGAGGCGTCGTACCTCCTGGGATTTCCAGCAAGGCCGCGAAGTCGGGCTTGGTTGGAATTTTCGACTTCGTATCTCGTAGGGAACAACTCGGTCACTTCTAGTCCATCTTCCGAAACAATAGGTCTCGTTAGTTTCCTGAAAGCCTGCACCGTTTCATCGCTGATTCGACCCAGACGCATTTCATTGAGCATGTTGGCGAAGACTATGAATTATTAGCGTTGATACCGTTGGTGCCGAGGAGGGCTTCATGCTGCTAACCCGGGTCTCTTTGTCGAAATACTTGCGTCAATCCGATGGTGTGGTCTATCGCTGTGTTCCATGTTCCCGCTTCGAAAGCGAACTTGGCGTCTCTCGACTTATCACCGTCGGGAACCGGGGGCAGTTGGAAGAAGTCGCCGGTTATAACAAGCTGAATGCCGCCCCAAGGTTTGCCATTATTCCTGATGGTCCTGCCGATTTGGGAGAGTTTGTCGAAAAGTTCTCCATCAACCATCGAAACCTCGTCGATGATGAGTGTCTTCGTTCGGAGCCAACGGTTTTTGGCCTTGGGATTGCGTCGAATCTTTTTGACCAGAGTCGGAACGTCTTCCTTCCCAAGTCCGATTCCAGAGAAACTGTGTAATGTTTGGCCTCCGATGTTGCATGCTGCGAGACCCGTAGACGCTGTCACGGCCAACCTCTCAGGATCTCTCGCCCACTTCTTCTTCAGTTCTGCGATGATGGACCTCATCAAAACTGACTTTCCAGTTCCAGCAGGGCCTGTGAAGAACACGCTTTGGCCCTTGTTGACGACGAGATTCTGGACGTGTTTCTGTTCCTTGGTCAAAGCAATTGCTGTTGCCTTTGGCCTAGGCATGTTGCTCTGCGTGACCTCGCGCCGAACTTCGTCCATGGACCACTCGCCATCTGTTGGCTTCTTTGACTGGCTTTTCAATTGCTTCTTCTGTTCCTTAACTGCACTTGCAGTCATGTTCCATGTCTCCTTCTTCTTCTTAGGAGCAGGCGTGACACCGCCTTTCGCCCACATAGAAGCCTCTGGCTCATTGTCCTCTTCCAGATTGATGGCATCCTCTTCTTCGACTGCCCAGCCTTTGGGGAGTCGTCGCTTCTTCGGCTGTGGCGCCAAGAGGACCTCCATTTGGTCTGGCGAGTCGCGCTTAAGGGATTTCTCGGTCGACGCCGTTCGATTCGAGTTGTTCCGGGCCAACTGAGGATGGACGAAGTGAGAGGCCGGTGATGAGGACCAGGGTAAAGGCTGAGTTGAGGGTACTCCGGTCTGTGGCTCAGGGGCTCGTGGGACAGGTGCTTTCCCTTCCTTGACCGGGGATTGGGGAAGTGTGGGGAGAGCAGAGGGTGCTTCGAAGTCCAAATCAAGCAAGTCGTCATCACTGAAGTCGTCCTCGGCAAAGTAGACAATGTTTTTTGTATTGGCTTGCGCATCTTTGCCAAGAGCTGTGTCGGGCTCGTCCCGGAAAGAATCGGTTCGCGAGTATAGTGAGGCGAAAGATTGGCCGTTAGGAGAGGAAATCGAGTCCAACGCAGAACGATTGCAGCTCGCAAAGTGTGTGATGCTGGAAGTGCGACCAGGTGGCGGCCTCGACTGTTTGTTCGTCATCATGTTGGTCTCCGTCGTCCTCGCCGATACAGTGGCAGCAGAGGCCGGCTGGGTCGCCCTCTTGAACTGGTTCATAATGTTGCCATTTTGGGTGGCACTCGGGCTGCTCGAGGGAAAAAGCTGCTTGGCCAGGTCGTTCTTCGGGGGAGGAGGCGCCTGGGCCTCGTAGGCCTTCTTCGCTCTAGATAGCATTGAGTCAGGATCTAGGTCCGGATGAAGGTCAGTGGAGTGAACATTGGCAGTCCGGACGGCTTTTTGAATGGTTTGGCGAACTATCGGCGAGGATCGAAGGCAGAGGAGGCTGGTTATTCCAGCCGGCATCCAACGTGTTGTAATGTTGACAATCGGCATGCAGGTCTTTGGCGGAGCATGCGTTTCTCTCTTTGTCGCAAGCAGCTGGGAGGGAAATTTTCGACCCAGATTGACCAGTCGCAAGAGGAAGCGCGTCCCGGCGCGTCGAGGTGTGTATTACGCGCTAAGAAGGGAAGGAAGGGGGCACAAATCTTAGCTGAGTCATCAAACAGGTTCCCTGCACATGTTCTTAACTGTCCTGGCGTAAGTCACATCTAGATACCACGATCAGTTTGCCTCATTTCTCCTTGATGGCCAAGCTGCGTTCAACTAACTCACCATCTTGGGTGCATGTTCGGAACAAACGATCACCCCATGACTCTCTTGCTTGAATCAGCCAGCTACCGCCAGGCAGACTTTCTAGTCGAGGCCAATAGCCGGAAGTTCGGTTGCCGTAATTGGTTGACAGTCGCCCACGTCCATCACGACTCCTTCCCGGCGCAATCCGACCCTGCATGTCTCCTGCAGCGTCGTCGAGTCAGGATTTGCAGGAGCTGTTCGCCTTACGTTGGGCGTTCGGGCGATCTCAGATTTTCCATTGGACTAATCTTTAGGCCCGAGTCCAGGACGTCCTCGCCGGCTTTTTTTTTTTTTTTTTTTTTTTTTCCATACACAACGAAGCTCTCCTGCATGTGGAACGTGGATGCTCAGATAACTCTACATCATCTCATCGCCACTGGTGTTGAAGGACTTCATTATACTTGTCAACATAGTAACAATCTACACCTTGGTTCATTCCATTGGCCAAAAATACACGATATCAAAGACTAATACCGAACAAAAGCAGAAATCGGAAAGAGAATGACTTAATCCCGGTATCCGGCGGGCCCGAACAAATTCTGTGGTGTACCTCTCCCCATGGGGTTAAACGGATTGTCAAAAGCAGACCGTGCTGGACGCTATCGACTACCTATGTATTCCCGAGCAGCTTGTTCTGCATATGTCTCGTCCGCACCACGCTGGAAAAGACCAGCCCGGTCGAGGGACGGCCGACGGAACCGCCTTTCCATCGATCGACAATTACGTCTTTCAATCTCATTACTTTCTGCCTCCCACTCTTCCTCAAGACGTCGGTCGTCTTCGAACCGAGTTTCATCTTTGAGCCTCAGGCGCCTGATGTTATCCAGGTCGTCTTCATGTCTCATACGAACCACCTCCTGAGGACCAACGGTTCGGAAGTTGACGCCCCGCTGGATCACCCGAGCAGGCAGTGCCGTTCGGCGGCGGTTGAAGATACTCACCAGTGGGCCATCAACGACTCCCAGTCCACATGCTTCTGGTCGGGCTGCTATCCGCCGGGGCGAGAATGGTTCTTCACCAATAAAGTCTCTAGCCCTGAGCATCGGCAAAGCCATGGGAGATATCGGAGCACCAAGTGTCTTGCCGCGAGAAACCTCCTTGTCGAAGATGTAGTGCTGCTCATGCTCATATCTCATATGACGGTGTGGGACTTGGAGCCCGTAGTCTTCAGGACGGCTGCGGCGATGCTTGCGGTTGCGGTTGCGACTACGACTACGGCTATGGCTACGGCCCCGGCTGCGATTGCGCCGACGGTCATGCCTGGATTCAGATGAATCGGTGACGGATGAGTCTGGCGTGTATTCCGTGCCGCTCCATGAATCATCCGATGAATGGGAACTCCCGGAGCTTTTGGAACCACTCGAAGAGAGAGTATATACCTTGGTTTTGCCCTTCTTGTGGTCGGTGTGAACAACCTTGATTTCAGCAGGGGCTGGCGCCGGCAGCTGTTTATTGCCTTGCGGTGGAGGCGGCAGTTGTGGATGCGGTCGTTGTTGTTGCTGTGGTGGCGGTAATGGTGGCTGCAAGGCCGCTCGGAATTGAAGCTCGCGTTGATGCATGGCCATTTCATTTCGAATCCGGTCATCCTGCATTTGTCGCTGCAACTGTTGGTTCCGCACTTGAGCCTCCCTCTGTTGAATCATTGCCTGCTCATTCTTCTTGCTTCGGTACATAGCCAACGCGTTCTGTTCGAAACGGGGCTCTTTCTTGAAGTAGACCGTCATGGCGATTGTTTCGAGCAATTTCTTCTTCGACGACTTCCCCTTCACAACTACAACCTTCTTGTCCGCCATGTACTGTGCATATTGGATGGAGTCCTTGCGGAGCTTCTTCCTCTTGCAGCTAACCTGCTGCAGGGTGTAACGGAACCGCTTGTCGATGTTGCGCGCTTCCAGGGCGTCTTGCGCCATTTCGATCTGCAGTTGCTGGCTTGGTGTGAGATCCAACTTCTTCTGTAAGGCAGTTCTGCCCTCGGCATTGAGCTCGCGGATATCTCGGATCACGTCTTGCCGGGACAGATCGCGCACTTCAACCCGCCTTACATTCTCCCAAGTCGGTCTTGTCGGGTAACCCTCAATATCGATTTCGTTAAGGCCTTGAACCTTTTCGAAGCGGTAGACAACGTATTCGGAAAGAGCCTCACGCGCACCGGACTCGGTCATCCGCTCGCTGCGAAGGTCCGAAACCTCGACAAACGGCCTCTGGCGAAGCTCTAGTGGGATCATTTCCCTCGGGGGCTGTTTCGGCATCCGCTGAGTCGGCTGGACCGTTTGGACCGGTCTCTGTTGAGAGACTCGCGGCTGCACATGGAATGCCGGTCGAGAGACGGCGGGTGGAGATGGGGGACCTCCCCCTGCAGTTCGGCATACGGCAGGAGGCGGCACTCGACCTCCTTCGACAGGCATCGGAGGTCTTCCAGGGGGCGGAGGAGGCGGAAGGGGGCCAGGCCTTGCGGCGAAAGGTCCCGGTGGCCCTCGACCAGGCGGAGGCGGCGGCGGGGGCGGACCAGCACCCTGTGCTTTGGCTCCGGCCGGGTGAGGTGGTCGTGGAGGAGGAGGAGGAGGAGGAGGAGGAGGACCTCCAGGTGCAAACTGAACAACTCCGGGAGGAAGAGGCATGTTGAACGGACAGCGCAAGCTTTGGAGAAGTGGAGAGGGGTTGGACGCTGGTCAGTTGAGGCAGAGTTGAGGGTGGATTATAAAGAACTCAGGACGTGGACCGGGGAAAGTACAGACGTGAGGAGGGAACAAGGTGGAAAACGAGAAGTCTCGACTTGGAGAATGAATAGATTGTAGCCGAGTCCCGAGACGTCGAAGTCAAAGTGAGGCGGACCAGTCCTCTGTGTGGGAGGGTACATGAGACAAGAAACGAAGGGCCAAGAGGGTGTGAAGGTGCGTTGTCTCGTCTTTATCTTCTCAGGAAATCGATGCCACACAGTCTGGAATATGACTCGACGGCGAAGGAGACTTGATACTCGCAGCCACAGTAACACACATCTAGGCAGCGCAGGGTCGTTTGAGTCTAGTGCTTGGCCCAAGAAACGGAGCCAAGCCGATAACAGAGTAAGAGACGGACAGAGAAACGAAAACGCAACGGATATGAGGGAGACCGTTCGACATTCCAAGCAAACGATGACTCTCACCGCCCTGGAGAATTTCTTCCCCGTCATAGCACAGCCTATCACTGGCGTCCCCAAGCCACCTCTTCATCAGCCAAATTCTTCCTGGCGAGGCAGCCATCACGATCCCTGTCGGTGAGATGGTGGGCATCGCTGCTCACCTTGTCTCGGCAGCCTAGTCTCAAGGGCGCGGCAATTCCCACAGCAAGGGCCTATTTCAGAGAACCGTAACTTGCGGCAGTCAATGCATTCAATAGCTCACGGCTTTCAGCAGGAGAAGTCAAAAGATGACCGCCTCCAAAGTTTTGTGCGGGAGCAGGTGCGTATGGCATTATCAACTTCGGAAGATGATATCCTTCTTCTAGTTATCGCAGGATCTATCAAGTCATTGCCATATACTTCAAGGGCTCTCGGATTTAAATGAATGCAACCATCTACTCCGCAACCAACTCGCCTGGGCCCCCGCGACGATATTGACGTGCGGGAGGGTGCGTCGCGGCTGCGTCGCCTGGTTTGCAAAGGTTCGCTAGGAGGCAACCAGCCATTTGTACTTTCATCGAGACGTGAGAAAGACTCACCGAAGCTGTATGTGCCTCTCCGGGGTGCGAGGAGCTACGAATGGCTGCGTACACCTGCGCAGGCGAGACAGCGAATGAACGCACCCTACACCGCCTCAATCGGGTTTAGATTTTTGCATTTTGGAGATACCATGTACGTCCATCAACTTCGACTCGACACCCACTAGGATTCTTCGTCCCAGAGGCCTCCAATGGCAGAGAAAAGCTATCAACTGACCAGATAAGAAAACGCGAGATTTCGGCTTGCAGGAAGGGCTACGCGATGAACTGCTTTGCGGGCCAATCAACCTCGCACGTCACGATACTCTGGGCTATTTTATATCTTCACTCGGTTATAGGATGCGGAAGTCATCCACGCGGCGATCGCGGTCGGTCAAGAAATCAGTAGTAATGCACGAATTCTCTGCGTCGCTGCATTGCTACAGCCCGTCATCACAGAGGTATCAAACATCTCATCGACGTGATCCATCTCATTGCATTCGCACGACTCGGCATCACGAGAAGGGACAGTAAGCAGAGCCGCTGCGGCACCGAACAGGGCATTACTGCGCAACTTGGGGTTCGAGATTTGCCGAAGAGTCCTGGATCGCAATAAACAGTTGCAGCTTGGGACGCGAAAAATAAGGATCGTTGTGCACTCAATCGAGAGCTCCGTCATATCGATGATTCACTGTGCTGTACGCAGCTTCAAGCCTTTCCGCCTATTAAGTGGTCAGCGGGTGATGACTAGCTCTTTCGTAGAGGATTTACGCCGTATCATGAGACAAAAACCATCCACCGTCTGAGCCGTTCTTGCGGAGCCGCACACCTTGACAGATCCCTAATGGGATTTTGATCTTGATGGTCTTCCTGGCTTCCAGCACCACCCATCTAACATCGGATGAAGCTCCAGTACTTGGCCTTCAACTTTGGCAAGGTTGACACTTCATGGCAAGGAGAACCTTGTCAATGAACTTTACACACCTCTTGAGGCAGCGACGACATAACCGCACTCGTTCGAGATCACAGTCTATCAGGTATTGATTGCTACACCACGTTCTTCGTGATGACGGTTGCTGGTGTATGTCATTATGCCAAGAGCTTGTGTTACAACTGGCGCAGAAATAGTTTTTGCTTGGGAATGACCTGAGGCTCGTCATGTTCCACGCCAACGATTTCACACCGTACAGCGACCGCCACCATTCTGCGCAAGGCTTTCCGACGCCGTCGAGACGGGCGTTGGTTCTTCCGTGGGGTGGTCGACGATGCAAAGGCGGTACGCGGTCTCCCAAGAAGCATACCAAGACGCCGTACTACTCACCATATGCTTCGTCGCCTGCCGTTCGACGCCATCTCGACCCAACCATTGCACATGTACGATGCGAGCGCCCAACGAATTTCTAAGACGACCCGGAAATTTATGCCATTACCACCTGTTGCAAAGATTTTTTTTACGTATCACCGAGACGGTCGTGGACAGCTTCTTGACAGCGGGCGGAAGCAGCATCGCCGTCACACGCAGAAACGGTTCTCACACAACAAGGGGAGGGCGGGGGGCAATGAGGCGGGTATGCCCTTTCGCGCTTCCTTTTTGCATCCGCCAGTCGTTCACCGGCCAGATGTTTCTATCGGAAGGCCCGGATCATACCTTGATCAATCCACGAAGCGGTTTTCTTCCGTGAGAAGGCGTCGCTCCCTGCAGCGACGCAGTACTTTCATGTAACGCGAGCACCACGAGACATATGCATACATCATCCTATCAAGCTGCGCCCGGCCAAGTTGGCAGCGTTGCAGATGGCGCAAAATTCTTCTTGCACATTGAGGTCGACGATTTGCCTTTTCCACTGCCAAGCTGGCGTTCCGCCGTTGCCTTACGGTTGCCTCGTTCCTCGGCTCACACGGCTTCGCAGTTTCTGACTTATAGGTTCCGGAGCTCGACGCGTCTCTTGCACTCTTCTTCGGTCATTCCCTTGTTGTTCGAGACTTTTGATCGTTTTCCCGCGCGCAAAACGCACGAAATCGATGCCTGATTGGTCTTACCGCTCATTCGTCTGTCTGTATTTCCAACCTGTCTGTTGCACCGCCTTCGGTGATGACCGTCCAGCATTCGAAGAGTTGTCGTATTCAGTTATAAACAGGGTCCCTTGCCTTGACAAAGACAACGGGCAACAATGAGCGTTGCTTTCGTAGCAAATCAGTCTCCAGAATCAGCACATTCGACCTTATTCTCAATAATTCTAGGCCCATGTCTAGACGGTTGCTCCCGGCGACGCCATCAACGCCATCAACGCCATGTCCCACTCTTCATCATCCAGCAAGAACAAGCCACCGAGAAAACCCTGCAACCCGATCCCAATATGAATCATCGTGCAACTACATGATTAATCAAGACTGGGCGATTGGTCAGGGGTAAAACGACCCCTTCGCATGGGGTAGCTCCCAGGTTCGATTTCTAGATTGTCGGTACTTTTGTCTCTAGAGCTGTTGGTGATGTTGTGTTAGTGTATAAGTCTTCTGAGTAGTGCTTCCCTAGTCGTGGACGTCTCTATGGCGATATAGGCGGTTTTTAGGTAACCTGTCTTGAGCTCCGGTTTCCTAATGGGTGTCCTTTTACTGACTCGATCGACCGACTTTCCATGCCACGGGTGCAATCCGCTCTTCTTGGTGGTCGCGGCCCGAGACCTGCCTTCATCCGTAATGTGTGATTAAGCTTGCATTCAGTCAAGAACTAAAGATGCAAGTCGACGTTTACGGCATATCTTGTTGTCAATGAGGTGAAGACGGCGAGATAATAATCAATATCTGCCGGTATTTTCGACCTGACAATGCCGTGAAAGATGCCGTGACACTTGACACGGAAATGCGGATCCAGGGGGTTTTGAGGCACAACATAAGTGTGAGACGATATCCATCGTCGGTCATTACCTCCCTACGACGTTGGTCATACCACCCACCGCGATCCCGTCCAACGGGCTGGCCAAGCATATGCCGTACATGCTTTCAAACGGCGAGGACAAGCCGATCTCGTCTGAGCTCCTGCCAAAAAAATGATCATGGCTGCATCCCGCGGAGTCTCCGATGGCGAGCTCTCCAGGCGTACTGAGGTGAGAGTCTGGAACGTCGGTATGTCACTGGGGTTTCACATCATCATAACTAGAAGACAAAACCAAGCGATGGTGGCAACACGCATTCATCATTATGTGCTGATCCCCTTTTTCGGGAATCGGGTTGTAGAGTGAGCCAGCATTGGTTGCGACTGCGGCAGAGATATGGTTTCATGTCGACCCAACCAGCCTCTACAGATGTGGCAAAACCCTCAAGACTGAGCCTTTTTTTTTCCCAACATCTGATTTTGCAATAGATCTCAGGTGTGAGTCTATAGCAGGAGTATCACTCAAGTCCATGATAAGGGTATTGAAATTGAAATCTGGGAGTAACTGCAAGACGGTCACGATCACGGGGTTTCCTTTTCAACTAGGAATCTATCCAAGCTCCTGGCGCCGTGAGAGGCTTCTCTTTGGTAAGGTAACCAGACTTTTAGAGCTTCCTCAACTCCCTTCTCTCGAATCTCTGCCGCACTAGCCTTTTGGCGTGGTTGAAAGATTGGCGACTTCCAAAAGACTGCCCAAGGGTTCCGCCATGTCTGAAACCAAACTGACCAAGGTCATTGTAATCGTAGTCCCTGACGGCTGAATACACATTCGGCGAGTCCGGGATGTTCGTTGGTGACAGGATATTTCTTCCACTTTATGTGATCCGGATCGTCTTACTTCTCCAATCTGTGCCACCACATATAAACTGCTCGGCTTGTGACTGCCAAAGTTCCTGAATCCTTTTCTGGCTTCACTCCGGGTTTCCAGGACTCGACCCAACTACGCCATACTGGAACATTGATGCCTCCCCGATGACCTTCGACCCCATCACTTTCTTCCAACCCCGTACAATGTTAGGTAGTAATCAACCCGAAGTTTGTGAGCACTCAACTCTTACGTGACCCAGATAATCGTCGATGTCAACCCCGACAACCCTAAATATCCTCAACCACCTGGACAAGGCTTCCACCACTCGCTGACAAAGCGGAAGAGTAGAGTAAAGCATAACAGACCACGCAACACGCCATGAGCCTTCAATACCAATATTATGGATACCTCCGACCTCGCAGAGCCGATCAACTTTCACGCCCTGCTTGATGAGCGACTCAAAGACGTTGATTCATCGACTCATTAAATGTTGCACCACGCCTCTGCTGACGATCCCCGGTGCTTAGTGCATTGCAAGGGGTAATTTTTACGCAATGCTCCAAGAGTAAGATGTAGGTTTAAAGTCGGCGCTGCCCGTTGACGCGTATGCCGAATAATGAGAAGGATTCTAGGCTGAGATTAGGGCTGTACTTGGTGTGGATGCAGGGAACGGCATGCTCTGCTAGGATAGTCTGCCCTGAGATCACGTCTGTCAGAGAGACTCTGCGTGCGAGAAATGGGGACAAGTATGTAATACGTAAATATTATCTCTAATAATAATGTGGACTAAGAGCCTTTAATTATGTAGGTGCCAAATGCTTTATGTGCATCCTGACTTCGTCTGATCACAGCCAAATACTTACTCAAATGTAGTAATCCAGCGGCAACTTCAGCCACTGACACTGCTCCAAATCCTTGAAACCTCTCATCATAGACTTCTCCACAGGCCAATCAATTGACCTTGTCTTCATGTCTCCCTTGACGGACGGTTCCCAAGGCCCCGTCTTCTCGAGAGCGTTCAATGTGTTGTTGAACCCCCGGGCCCGGAGGAAGTCTTTGTCCGGGTTTGGATCATATGTTCTCGCAAAGGACGAGAACGTGTCGACGAGGTACTGCTCCCACGGCAAATCATACTCATCTCGGAACGGCAGGCGTTGGCGCGCCAGGTTGCCAAACAGTGGCAGGAGCTCTCCGGAATGACACCGCAGGTTGTTAGTCGCGGACTCGGGATCGCCGTCGGGAAACTCCTTCGACTTGGGCGCATCGCAGAGGTCGAGCCTCGGCCACCCGGGCGTCTGATATGTCCGCTCAAACTCGTAGTAATAAACCTTGGACCCCAGCACCCCGCTGTTCAGCCCGGCGTATACGGTCGCTTGGTCGATGCAGCGGAACATGGCGTCCGTCGCAAGCCGTGCGCCGATACCGAAGGCCTGTCGCGTCTTGTTTGTGGTAGTGTCCAGAGGAGGATATAGGTTCGTTGGCGGGTCCGGCAGACCCTGCGAGGTCAGCCAGAGGGTCATGTTAGGAACGGTGCCGTTTTGCGGGAAGATGAGGAAAGGCAGGCCATCTTCTGAAGTCGTTCCCATCATCAGGTGGACGTCCAACTTGTCTCCGTCGAGCTGCAGCTCGTCGGAGGTCAGATACTTGCCGTCGACGACCATGTAGCGGGCCCCGCGGCTGATCTTCTCGGCAGGCAGCCGGCGAAGACAGTCGACCTGCGACCTGGCCGTGGTGCAGTTCGTGCTGTTGAGGATGGTGTTGCCGACGACTTTCACCGATTCCGAGATCGAAAAGTACTTGGCGTACGACGTCCCATACGTAAGTCCGCCAAGGCTGCTCATGGGAACCGCGCCGGCGAACTTTCCCTTTGCCTTTGGAGATGCCATCAATGCCCGGACAGAAGCGCCGCCGGCGGACTGGCCGAAGATTGTGATCCGAGCGGGATCGCCACCAAAGTCTCGAATGTGTTCCTGCACCCAGTCCAGGGCGGTGATCTGGTCAGCGAGACCGTAGTTCCCGTTCGTCACATCGTCATCTAGAGCCAGAAAACCCAACGTGCCCAAACGGTAGTTGATGGTGACGACCACAACATCACCTCGCGAAGCCATATTGCCACCGTCGAAAAGGGGGTCGCTGCCGAAACCACTGGTGAGAGCTCCTCCGTGAATCCAGAACATGACTGCGCGAAGCCTTTTTTCGGTCTGTCTTGATCGAGGCAGATACGGTGTGTAAATGTTCAGGAAGTGGCAGTCCTCACTACCGCCAAACCCCTGATAACACGGGGACCCAAAGTCGAGGGCGGAGACGTTTTCCCCGCCGGACCCCGCGTACAGCTGGGGATATGTAAACCGTTTTGTCGGCGACGCAAACCGCAAGCCATGAAAGCGGAAGCTGTTTCTGTCGCGGAACCCTAGGGTATCGTCGGTGTTGGAGTTCACCATGACCTGCCATCGTGGGCTGACATCTTGCTCCACGCCATTGGAAAACGGTGCCGAGTGCGTGCACAAAGCCGGAAGCTTCTCCGAGGGATTGTGAGGAGACACATTGCCTTGTGAGCTTATCGCTCTAAGGTTGCTGCTATTCTGAGCCGTTGCGATCCAGATCGCGGAGACATCCTTCTCTTGGTAGTCGAGGATGGCAAGTATTCTTTCCGTGCTATTCGTATCTGGAGACCACAGAACTTCTCCCAGGTCTCTACACGTGGCATTTGCCTCGTCGAAAGAAAGAGTTTCGCCTAAGAAAATAGCGCCGAAGTTCGCCGACGGGCTTTGCGCATCTAGATTACTACCGTGTCAGCACGTTGCAAGCTACAGACTAGAAACGCCATTCTGGTGACTTGCCTCGAAGATCGTTATCTCGAAGTATTGTAACATCAGTTCTCAGCCCTGCAGGAGACGGTGCGCACGAGACAGCTGCAGCTAGAAAGGCGACCAGTGCGGCTCCCGCCCACATGACGTCTCACACCGAAACCAAAATACCAACTCGCCGAAAGAATACACGCAACTCCTGTATACAATCATGGAGAAGACCTACGATGATCTGCCAAATCTGGGGAAGGGAACGATGGCGTATTTGTTCGGATTTGAATCAGCCTGGACAACAAGCTCGAGAGTCGTGCTCCATCTCTTCCCAACCATCAGTAGTTTCCGCTCAAAAGTGAGGGCCAGAAGAAGGCCAAGGAACAAGGAACCATGATCTAAAGCGCGAAAACTCCCAATGGAAAAAGTCGGCACGGTCCATTTGGGGGTGCCCATGCCTGGCCACTTAGACGGGTGCGGCTCCTTTGCCCCTTTTGTCAGCGAAGATTATCCTAACGTGCCCAGTCATATGCGGAGAAAGCTTTGCACACAGCGACAAAGTGATTCCATGCCAGGAAGAACGCAGAGAAGGAGCCAAAATATGGTGTGAGCGGGCAACAGGGAAATGGGCTGTACTCCCCCGAATTTTAGACCGTATGCATGAGATCGAGGCCGATGCTTGGTCCGAGGACTGCCCAAGTTTCAAACCTTAGTTCTTCTTCAGCACATATGAGTGGATAAAACCCGAACAACCTTGTTTCTGGGTTTACTTTCCAAAAGTATCGTCGCCGACAACAGGGGTATAGCGAATACATCACTTCGGAAGACTTGCTGTCTTGTTGCAACCCTCCCGCACCATAGAGATGGTGATGAGACGCTGGGTGGTCACCATACAGTTCGGGTGGCAGGCCTCAAAAAGTGCGTCCTCAGAGCAGCAGCCGGGCGGACGGGCTCTCTCGGCAAGACCCCTTTTCCCGCCCACTCGGATCGGTGCGGAACGCATGCTGTAACGCGCGTCTAAACGTCCAAGGCCGAGCGAGCGAGCGTGGTAAGGGGCTTGCAAGTACATGGGAAGGTGAGCAATGGTGAGATGAAAGACTACACGATACTGTCTAATCATTATCGTTTGATTGCTCAAGCGCGGTTAGACGGTTCCATATTTCACGGATTACAGCATTGGCCAAAGGCCAAGAGACTCACGAAACAGGGCCATTGGTCTTTTCGTTCGCATCTGATGCTAACATACATGGATGCCTCTTCGAGGATTGAATATGTGGATGAAACATTTGATTCAGCAGGATTGCTTACTTGATTAAAGATGAGCCTGCTTCATACTTTACTCAGCATTGATGGGGCGCCTTTCAATGTATCACTTCAACGTCACGTCAAGATAAGACAGGTTGTGTGTCGGATGAACCACCACAATGCCAACCCTCTTGTTCGTCGTGGCTGGCTAAGCGACTTAGAAGTAGTCCGCAACTCTATGCGACGCATCTCTCTGACTCTTTCTGTTGGCGATGAAGCTGAAGCGACTTCAGAAATCCAGGCCTGCTTCCCGATCCAAGCCGAATCACCGCCTTGGGGAATTAAGTTCCCAAGTTCTCAGCACTCGGATAAAAACCGTGCTTCTTAGTCGACACCAGGAGGTTTCTCGCCGCTGCAGCAGTTGAACTTGTCCAGGGAAGTGACCCAATAGTGAAGGGGCCAATCCTTGCAATCCATGACACCCTGTGACTCCATTTTCTCGCCGTTCCGGTCACACTCATTAACACCAGCAATGATGGTGTTGTAGATGTCTTCGTTGCCAAGGCGCGTCTTGCCATCCGCAGCTGCGGCTTGAGGATTACCGATGGCGTAGACACAGCCCTTGGTGTTCATGACGTTCATCCAATGCCGATTCTATCGACAGCTATTAGTACCCTTCGATCTGTTCAAAGACAAGATGAGCTCCAGACATACCGCTAATTCCGTCTTGTCAAAGGTCCAGTGACCGTGGTGGTGGTACCAGAAGCGGCCGAGTTCGGCGCAGTCCTTCACTTCGGCGCCGCGATTGCGGTGGAAGCAGGTCGGCGCAGAATATTCGTGGCAAATTCGTTCGGGCTTGCTAGTACCCGTGAAGAACGCGCGTTTGATTAAGAGGTGATCGACGCCATGGTCCTCTCTTGAAATGACGGGAAATTTTCCAGCAAGATCAGAGTCAGAGGCCTGTCGGGTTCTGATGGTAGTAGTGTTAGCCTGCTCTCCGTCCACGTTCAGCTTGGCCATAGCAGCATTAAGCCATACAGCGTAGCAGCTTCCATCCTCGCGACTGACGCCGTAGCAGATAGTGTTCTCAAAGTAAGATTTGCTGTTGCTGCAGATGTAATCACAAGCAGCGTCAGCGTCAGCGCCACTGGACTTGTCTGCAATGATGGGACTGGCGACAATCGCGAGGGCCATCACCGCAGTAGTGATAAGGTGGCTCATGACCGCCATCTTGGTCTTAATGTGGAAGAAGTGCGGTTATGGGAAGTAAGACGGCAGCTTGTTGCCTTGTTGTGTTATAGATGGCAGGTGGCCTTTGAATAAGAAACCTACCTTCTGGACGAAGTCCACTGGATTCTTGACCTTCGCTGCTCGCTTAGAAGAGCTCGAAGAAAAGCAGTTTGCAGGATTTCCAAGAAGGTACGCAGAGTTTTCAACAAAGGGAAGTCGCCCTTGCCTACTTGTGTCACCTCTACTTCCAAGGGGAAACTTGTGAATATTTCGCACAGCAAACAAGCATACTGCAGAGAGGCAAACCAAAACATCAGTAATAAAAGAACCTGCATTGAATTAGCTACACAAGAGGTCACAGGCAGAGATTTGCAATCATGGGATGACTTTTCTTTTCCAGGCCCTTCATAACGATGATGAAATCATTGTTTCATGTGAATCCAGAGATTTCATGAAAAAGTGACTATGCTATAGGCAAACTCCAGAACAGGTTTGTTTATCGGAAAAAGCCAATTCCTTCCTCAAGCCAATCCATTCCCCAGTACAGATTCTTCCAGAATGCTAAATTCCCCCAATCAAGTCGTGGAAGCAAAGTTCTTGTGAAGCAATTCTTGTGTCGTATTCAGAGGTTCCAGATGACCTTGAAAGGGTGGGAGATGTACCAGAAGAGCTCCACCTTGTCCATGCTCTGCCAGATGGTGGCGTTGGCAGGGCCAGCAGCCTCGATCCAGTCCTTGTCGTTGTGCTTCTCGATGGTGACTTGGATGGGCTTGATGAGATCGAGGTTGCCAATGGCGATGTCCTTGAACTCGTCATACTCGAAGTCGGCACTGAAGATCGAGAAAGCGCAGGAGCCAGAGGTGACCAGCACAGTGTACTCCCAAGGCTGATTGCCGAGATCATCCTTCGCGATGACCCAGTGGCCAGGAGTGGCGGCAGCCCACTCTTGGACAGCGAGGCAGTCGTTGATGTTGGCGGAGTTGGGAACAGAGCCAGCCCAGGATTCTCCGTCGTTGTCGCAGGTAGTAATGTTGCCCTCGGTGTACAAGAAGTGGGTGGCAGGAGCGTCCTCACGTCGGAACTTGGGCTGAGCCTTGGCATCGTTGCTGTTGATGAAGATGGCGACAGCCTCACCGTTGCGTCGAAAGAAGGGCTGGCAGACAGCGGTGTCGAATGGTTTAGCACGATGGTCGCAGGGGTTGGACATAGTCGAGTTGGTGATCTCAGTTGGAGCTGCGAGGGCACCGCCTGCAGCCATCGAGGCGAGGATGGTGGCGGCGAGAGAAGGGTTCATCTTCATTATTGCTGGAGGTAAGAAGAGAGACTGAGTAATAAAGGTGGTTGTGTGGATGTGAGGATTGGGTTGGGTGAAGAGAAAGTTGAAGTTGGTAAACCTCTTGTCCTTGTGTTCTTGTAATTCAGCGTGAAGTAGAGGGTAAGGACGGAGAAGCCTTTATACTTGTAGAGTGGCTCACTTTTTTTAAGCGAGACTGTCAAATCAACAATCCCCAGCAAGCCTCCTTTTCTCAAGGGGAAGGAGCAGAAATTGTGAGCTACTAAGAACGCTCCTTCCCAAGTAGATAGGAGGATCTCAAACAACCCTCAAATTGAGGATCATCCCTAATACTTAGCAAGCTTCACAGAAATATAAACATATAGTGTAAACACAAGGCTTGGGATGAGGTATAGAAAAGTTGCCTCGAGGTGATCATGATAAGCACTACCTTGCGTATTACTCCCAAGCTGCCCATCTTGCCGACTCGACCTCATCTCCTTCGTGCCCACGTGCGTTCGTACTTTTATAGGAGCCCGGCCACCGGTTTGCTCTCGGCGTCCCACGGCCTACTGGGGAGGCGAATAGCCTACGGGTTAGTTACTTGCAATTAACTGCAAAATCTCTGTACTGGCTTGTCACCGCGTTTGCCATGGCACGACACTGTAGGATGTTCATTGGTTCGAGTCCCGCTCGAACTGAACTTTTTGGGATTTGGGCCTGTCAGTTGTCTGAGAGTGTTCGTGTCCGTCTCACTCTGTGATAATTTTCCGGGGAAACTAAGTTCTTATTGTGAGGGAAGGAGGAAAAGAGCGAATGTAAATAATAGAATAGAGCATCAAAGTGAGAAACAACCCATCGTGGAACCCAAGTAAGTATTGGGAGACTCAGTTGACGTGAGAACATCATCAAATAGTCAAGTATGAAGAAATATAAGAATGAGGTATTGGCCTGGTCATCGCTCGTTAAGTGATATCTACTTGTCTCAAAGTGCTCAACCATCTACGGTCTACGCGGAGTAAACAGCGCGGTATTGTCTGTCTCCCAATTGGGCCTTCCCATTGCGATTGAAAACAAAAAGGTCGTTTCAAGTCCTACTGTGAACAAGTCTACCGCGGAGTGTTAGGCAGCGGCCTCGGTCCGACGATCTGTCTCCGGCCCGCTCCAATGCCCTGGCTGCCCTTGTTCTGGCTGTCGCCACCAGTGTACCCAGCCCATTGGCTTACGTCCCAGCGGCCTCCGATGCCGCCGCCAATGCCATCGACACCGTTGCCCGTCGGCACGGCCTTCGCAGTCTCCTCTTGGGCCTCTTCCCACTCGCGCTGGCGCTGGCGCTCCATCTCCATCTCCCGCTCGAGGAGCGACTTGGACGCCCAACCGCCGGCCTTGGTCTTACTCTGACTCTGGACGCGCCGGCGATCCTCAGCATCTTGCTCCGCTGTGGCACCGAGCTCGCGTGAGTACGTCTGCCTGGTGGCGGGCTGAACAGGTGCCGCGTTGTTACCTAAGAATTTGTCGGTCCGGCTTGGCGGAGGTTGGGCAGCCCCCCTGTACGCGGCGGGATCCGGAAGGGGTCGTCCGCCAGTGGTGTGGGCCACAACCTTCTGCGGCGGTGGGGATGCGACGGCTTTCGGATCCGGCAGTGGTCTTGGTGATCTCGGAGGTGGGGCCGGAGGCTCATCCTCAGCCTTCTGGTGTTGAGTCCAGGCAGTCTGGAGCACCTCACGCTCACCCTTGGTCCATGAATCCTGGCGACTTGGCGTTCCGTCGGACGGCCGGCTCCTAGACCTCAGCCGGGCCTTGGGATCGTTGGTAATGGTCAAAGTTCGGCCCCCTCGTTCCTGACGTTCGCGTTCATATTGTCTTTCCCGTTCTCTGGCCTTCTCCAGCTCCGCCTCAAGCTCGGCAATTCGATCAGCTCCTGTCTTTTGCGGTTGGACTTTTTGCTCAGCCTGGTACTGGCTAAGGAACTGTCCACGAAGGCGAGCATCACTGCGACTTCTAGTGCGACTCCGCTCCTGGGCAAGGCGAGCTTCCGCCTCTTGTTCCTCCTTGCGGCGCTTTTCCTCGTTCAACCTCCATTGGCGTTCCTCTTCTTCCCATTGCTTTTTCTCTTCTTCTGCCTGTCGTAGCTTCTCCTCCCTCATTCGTTTCATCTCACGTTGAATGGCCAGCTCTTCTTCTTCCCGAGCCCTCGCCTCCTCTTCCTCTACTTGTCGCTGCCTCCGGATCTTTTCCTCTTCCATCTGCTGACGTTGGCGCTCGGCCTCAAGGTCTTTGTCCTTGCGAATTCGCTCTTTTTCGGCTAAGCTGGGGACACTAGGACCAGCACTAGTAATCTGTCTTCGACTGCCGAATGAGATACCCAGGTTTCCTTGACTAGCACCGCCCATATAGCCGTACTGGGCAATGTTCCATGCGGGAGAGGTGGCTCCCTCATGCTCCTTTTTACTCCAGCTCGTAGTCGGAGAAGTAGCCTTCGTTGGACTCCACCTGCCGGAGCCCGAATCCCCAGTCTTGGCACTCATCAGGTTGGGCCGTGGGGAGCCGAAGCCAGAGACGTTGGAAAAGCCGCGAGAACGGGTAGGCGAAGGCGTGCCGCGTCCAGTCCCTTGTGGGCTCATTACGCCTCGGGTCTTGCCGCCGATGGGACTCGGGAACTTGGCTGGGTTCGCATTGTGTGCGGCACGACTGAAGGCGCCGAGGCACTGCAACACCTGGGCAGGATCCTTTTGTTCGAATAGGTCAACGGTGAGGAAGACATCGTGTTCTTGGAGGTTCAAAGGTGGTTCCTTGCAGGCGCGCAGGAAGTGGGAGATGTTCTCCATCTGAACGAAAGGCATAGCTGACTTCTTGAACTTGACGCCTGGTGGCGGTACCGCGAGGTTGATGAGTCTGGGGCACCACAAATTAGTGCCAAGCCGGTGAAATTGGACTGACTTTCACCTACCTGCAAAGAGTAACTCCATCTTTCAAGCCCTCAAGCAAATCTGCAGAAGGTAGCCTTTCTCCAATAACGCTCTCAATCCACGTGCTGACCTCCTTCGCGGCGGCAGGCGTGTACTTGTCGAGGCGCAACTTGCGCAAGTCCTTGTCTAAAGACGTTACTGAGGCCATTGTGAACTCGTTATGTTCGCAATCGAATGAAGTAATCCTTCGCCAACGGGGTCGGTGATGAGTATTTGTGTCCTAAAGGCTTCGTTTGCGGTCGGTGTTCGTGGGTGCGTTTCAGTGACGCGGAGGTTAGGCACTGACGTATGACGGAACTGTACGAGATACCAGGAACTCTGCTGTGGCGTTTGCTCACTCAGCGTCTGTCTCACGCGCGGGCGCGAAGGAACTCTCGGTTGTTTTATAGATGCAGCTGATGCAGCCCTAAAACCAAAAGAGGACCAGAGGGCGATCCAAATACTTTGCGGAGAGAGTGAGAGAGAGGAGTAGACAACGATTATGTCGGGTGGCAGGGGACGAAGAGAATGTACCAAAGGCCCGACGAAGACCGCACTTTTGCCTTGTTGGTGGGGAACGATTTGATTGTTTACCTTTATGCATCTCTTCAGACAGGCGGGAACCTGGATAAAGGTGACAGCGTCCGGGGCTCGGGCTGCCAGCCGCGGTGCCTTCCATTGCTGAGTGACGTTTGCGGTGCCCGTGGCTGGTGGGGTCAATGTAACTCTGCAAGTGCATTGGGCAACTGCGCTGCAGAAACATGAGAAAAGTGCGTGGCTCACGGGAACGATGCCTAATCATGCTTCAGCCAATAACACCTTGGCCGAAGTTCCTTGTGGCGGTGCAAATTATCCAAGCTTGACCTCATTACATTTCGCGACTTTAGATCTGGAAGTCAATGGTTCCTGAGCCAAGTCAACAACTTCGGCTCCCCCCAACCCCACGAACTAACGGTCAGGATGCCTTCGAAACGGATATCACCAATCTTGGAAGCATGGTACAAGTGGAAGTCGCTCAGACTACCATGGCGCAAACGCTTCCTTGTCGGTCCGTTCCCCTCCCTCCATTTGTGTATAACAGGAGGGCCAGTCCTCAGAAATTTCACAAACTAACCCGTTCGCTTCCAGGCCGTGACCTGCAGGGCTACACATACTGGGAATTCCGCGAGCATCGTGGTGACGGACCCGGTCGCTTCCGCCGCATCGTCCACTATCCTCGATCGACATACCTATCTGACGTGAAAGTGTCGCCGTTGTGGCACCAGTGGTTGAGGTACACCCGCGAGGACCCGCCGTCGCTAGAAGAACAGTCGAGAGAGGTTTTCAGACAGGAACGGATGAAGATGCTAGCGGCACAGGCGGACGCGCGGTGGGAGGCGAAACCTAGGATGATGGATGCACCAGGACAGCCGACGGGACAACCTCTACCGGCATTGAACACAGCCCAGACTCAGCCGATAGCACCGGAGCTCGAGTCAGTAAACGCAAAACCCACCGAAACGACGGAGTCGGAGTCAACACCGAAGCCCAGCGCGACCAAGAAGAAGTACGGTCACGATCCATGGGCGCAGGCTCAGGGGCCAGGCGAAAGCTGGCAACCCGAGGCGTGGGTACCACCGGCGGCAAAGAAATAGAATGGTATAAATGACGATGATGCATCTCTGTATTCGTAGAAGACGGACCCCCCAATCTCCGCACCCTGTATCGATAATTCAATGTGGAACCTTTGCGCGACCAAAGTCCACGGTATCTGGCCGTTTCCAGGCCAGCCATATTGCTGCGACTTGTGGCGGAAGTGTCATCGAAACAAGCCCCCTTCGACAACCCAATGAACGCCAAACTCCAATCCCATGCCAAACCATGCTCAGACCAAGGCGCCTTGCTGGAACACTCAGAGTCACCACTAAAGCGCCGAAGGCTAGTCGAGCTCGTTCTTCGGGGCGTCCATGTCTACTGCATTCTTCAATCTCTCCTCCTGTCTCCTCCAGTGACTTCCCTCCTCGTAATCCTTGCTTATTCGCAACGCGCTCCTCAGTCTCTCGCTCTCCTTGATCTTGGCGTCCGCCATCTCGTGTACCTGGTGGCTCTTAAAGTGCTTCCGCACCGGTCCGCCGCCGCCGCCGCCGCTACGAGCATTCTTCTTGCTATCGAGCTCCGCGAGGAGCTTCTGGCGCAGCTCGTCGCATCGCTTCTCGACCTCATCTTCCTCGATACTACAAAGCACGTTCGTCAGCAAAATTCCACCAAGACTTGGGAGAGGGGCGTGAAAGATAAGCTTACCCTTCGTCCTCAAGAGTGTCTCTCAGGTCAAGGACCTTAACCTCGACCTCGCGCTTGCGGTCGTGCTCGAGAATCTCCTTATCTGGCACCCGCTGCTTGTGACGCATCGAGTCGGCGTCCTTGGGAGGGTACGGCGCGCCGTAGTCACGCGGGCGCATGTGTGCGAGGTTTCGCTGCACGTAGCCCGAAGTGCCGCTTCCGCGAGGTGTCGAGAGGCCGACGTTGTCAGACATGCTTGCCGTCGAAATAGATGGGCTTCAAATTTCGGTAGTTGGGCAAGTGCTGCGATCGAATTGGTCGCGAGGAAACTGTGCGGGTTTTCCGCTTTGCCTGTCGATAGTGGTAGTCGGAGAAAGCAAGGTTGGGGGGTAAGGATCGTAGTACTCGCGTTGGAGCTTGGGGCTGAGGACGGAGACGTCACTGCAACCTCTGGACCCTTGGCAAAAGTTTACCTTAGTTGGGCCGTGGGTTGGCTGAAGGCGGTGAGGGAACTCGTCGAGGTAACGGAGGAGCGCAGTGGCAGAAAAAAAGATACGGGTGGGATGGTGGGGTAATTGCTTTCTGCTTTGGGGCAACTGAAGACTCACTGAGACTCATCCATCGATGTAAGTGAGAAGAATCCCGGCAAGAAATGACGGACTGATGTGTTTCTAGTCGGACACCCAGTACATGAAAAGGTTTCGTGGACAAAGCAAATTCGGCCTTCAGATCTCAGAGAATCAAAGTCCAATATCTTCTTCACAAACAAGACTAAACCTCCACAATGCCGTCCCTAGAAGGTCTCACTGACGGGCAACCGACCCTCGATGCCATCAACGCCGCGACCCAGGAACCCGAGGAACTCACTTTCCCCCCGGTCACCAAGGAACACATTCTCAACTGCTCCTACGACAGCTGGTTTCCCAAATATCGCGCCTCCTCGATTCGCTCGCGTATCATCAAGCTCTCCCCAGATTTTGTCCAATACATCCGCGACGATGGCATCATCCTCGCCGACGACGATGCCACCCAGCCAGACGCCGAGGATGAAGACGACTGGGCGCCCTCCTCAAACACCTCCGGCGCACCGCGTCGGAACCAGCACCTCGAAGATTCGGACTCGGATTCTGAGCCCGAAGCGGACTCTCGCCCACCGAACGAGCGCTTCCCCGAAATCCACAAGGAAATCAAAGACCGCATCGCCGAGCTCGGCGGCGCCGTCGCCCCGAAGCTGAACTGGTCTGCCCCCAAAGACGCCGCTTGGATTTCGCCGCACCAAAACACCCTCAAGTGCACGTCTCCGAATGACATCTACCTCCTCCTCAAGAGCTCCAGCTTCGTGAGCCACGATCTCGAACACGCCTTCGACGACACCGTCGCGTCATCTGCGAATCGGCCTTTCCGGCCGGTCTTGGTACTCCGTCCGTTCTTCGCGCCCAACCCTGCACTGGAGTTCCGCTGCTTCGTGAAGCATCGCACGCTGGTGGGAATCTGCCAGCGCGACTGGAACCACTATCCCTTCCTGGGAGGCCTTCGCCCCGCATTGGTGTCGAGGATTTCCGACTTCTTCGAAGACAGACTGCGCTTCGCCTTCCCTGACGGATCCTTCGCGTTCGACGTGTACGTCCCGGGAGACAGCGACTCGTACGATGAGCTGGGCAAGGTGCGGTTGATCGACGTGAACCCCTGGGCGCCGAGGACGGACAGCTTGCTCTTTACGTGGGGCGAGCTTTTGGAGTTCAAGGTCCCGAAGCCAATTCTGGGATCTGTGGTGAACGAGGAGGAGCAAATCGAGGGAAGCGGCGCGGAGGAAACGACGGATGACGAGGACGCAGACGAGCTCGTCCCTGAACTGAGGCTCGTGGAGAAGGATAACCCTGCGGCTTTCAACTTTAGTACGCCCCAATACTCGGCGCATAAGCTCCCCAAAGAGGTCGTGGATGCAAGTTTGGCGGGCGAAGGCGGTTTGAGGGAGTTTGCGCAGCGATGGAAGGAGATGACGGAGGCGGAGGGTGGAGGTGACGTTTGGGAGAACGCACCTTAGGGCTAGGACTGCTGCACATGAGAGCAGTAGCAGGAATACATGCTCCAGGGATACCACCAAGAACATCATGCGGGACGTTTTCTACCTTGCGAATCAGCGGTATAGCTATCTCACTCCTCGATTACACACCTAACGAATGGCACCAAAAAGAAGCCAAAAATCGGATTTAAATAATCACAAGGTGAAGGACATATGTAACACAGGCGTAAAGGGGCACACTCGCTGCCCATATCCGAGGCCCCTTCGACGTGGTCCAGTGACGTCTCGCCAGGGTATCATCTCGACAGATACAAAACATTACCATTGACTCATCCAGCACATGCCTCCAGCATTTCACTGAACAGAAGACCATGCAATGGCTAACCAAGCAAGCGATCGAGACACATCCGCAAGCCCACCACAACGGCGGATTTACATGACGATACAGCAAGCCTTCTCCAGCTTCTTGAGCAGCTTGACCACGATGTCGTCCTCCTCTTGTTGCTGACCACCGTGGTGTTGCTGCTGGCCCCCATGGTGCTGTTGACCGCCATGATGCTGCTGCGGTTGCCCACCGTGATGGCCACCGCCTATCTGAGGGGGCGGCGGCATCGTCGCGTCCCCGCCCTGGAGGTTGATGTAGATCCTACCGGCGTTGTCCTCGGTCGAGTACTTCAGACCCATCTCCCGACACAGCTCCTCGATGCGCGGCTTCAGCTTCTGCACGTGGCCCGTCGAGTGGTTACCTTTGCCGACGATAGCGTGCAGGTGTTCCTGGCCGCGGGCGCGGTCGGCACGGATGCGCTCCTCGAGAATGCGCTCCGCCTCCTCCACGAACTGGCCGTGGAGGTCGACGCAACTGCCCGTGACGCGGCCGGGGGCGTTGTTCTCGCGGAAGATGTACTCGGACGCCTGGCGGTTGTATTCCTCCATCTTCTGGGCATGGCGTTTGCCCTCGTTCGAAAGCTCCTTGGCAGCGGCGCCGTCGCCGGACTGGTAGGCCTGCTGAGACTGTGCTCCAACATGAGGATTAGACAAACGTGGGGGGCTGCAGACGGGCGTGTGGAGGAAGAACGGACGCGTTCGAAGCAGGAGTTGCGTTTGTTGGCCTCCTCGCGGGCTAAGTCGCGGAGGCGATCGTACTCGCGCTCCACGTCGTCATCGTCGTTGTCGGCGTGGTGGAACGCTGTTGGAGGTCCATTTCGCGTCAGTATTTGAAGCCTGAACGTGCTCACGGAAAAAATAATGGTTTCCCGTGTTGCTTGTGGCGGTCGCAACTACAGCCACAGCTCCAGGGGTAGACGAACACGAAACAGACGGGGGTTCTCACCGCGACCGCCCAAGCGATTCATAGGGATAGACATTCTGACGTTACGTGCAGCCAATTGACACAAACTTGCCCCCAATAGCAAGCTGCATACGGAAAGACGGTGCTGTCGACAGCAAAAGAAGCCATAAACAAGATGGGGCGCGGCCGGTGCGCTGGCAGAACGGCGCTAAGCGAGCTTGTTTTTCGGCCTCGGCCGCGTAATTACGGAGACGCAGTCCCAGGTGGATCTCATGTGTTCGGCCAGGCTCCTGCTCCGGACCCGCCTACTGATAGCACAGGTGCGGCGGTCCCGGTTCGTTCTTGAGAGTGCAACGGGCGTGGATCCGGGTGACTGCGATCTTCAGGGGAAGAAGCCGTGCGCCGTCATTGGTTCGACTACCGAGAGCATCTCGGTGGCTGGAAACCACCACAAGCCATAATTTGTACTGTGCATCAGCCAGTACAGCCTCTTAGTCACTCTGTTGCTCTCGCTGGATGTTATGGGCACTCGGTACAAGTACCTCGGCTCTCGCTGGATGTATTGTCAATCTCTGGCGGTGCAAATTGCCCTGAAACAAGCCTGGACTGGTCTGGATAATTGCCGTTGCTGATGCTAACACGTCGTTCCACAGCCCTTCGGGTCCATGATGTTCTAGGTCCCGTCCGAAACAAACTCGAACAGCCGGGAATGGCATGCGTACCCGAAGGCTGGAGTCTTGTGTACCGTGGATTTCCCAGACCACCAAAAAAGCAACCAGTGACCAGTGTAATGTTCCAGACGGTCGTTACGCAAAAGTCGGGCTCGGGGATCAATGACTTCTATGAATCTTCGAGAATATCTCCTTTTTGGAATTCCCCCAAATTCTCAAAGTTGCTTCGTCCGTTATCATCGTCCGAACCAGCCGATCGAATACTAATTTCGATGATGGTCACTCGAGAAGGTGAAAGTTCTTATGAGAAATCTCAGAAGGAACAGCAGATGATCGATCGTAAGAGTACCTGAACTTTCACTAAGCAACGCCGCAGCGCACCTGCAGCGCGGCATCTGCTTAGAGGCAAGGTGCGGAATCCTAATGTTCCCGGCGTTGGTTGGACGCATCTCCCTCGCTTGTGCCTGTGCAACGTGGACGAGAACGCGCCGAATTCTCCTTCGAAAACGAATGCCGCGGTTGCCATTCGTCGGCTGAGGCAAGGGAGACGACGACGACGACTGATGGGGTTCGGCTTCGGAGACGAAAAGAGACTCCACATCCATGGGCTGGCTCTCTTCAATTAAAGGAGCCTTCTCGTGATCCCGCGTGGAACGATTTTGTAACCCCACAGTTTTGCCTCTTCAGGCATTCGGTGCCAATGAGATAGTTCCTTGCTTATGCCAATTTTCTGAATGGGTCCGCTTCGCATCGCGAAAAAGGAAACTCGTCTGCCATGTGGCCTACCTGTACCTGCGCGGGAATAGTTTCTCGTACTAGTCTCCCGATGTATTGACTGCGCGAAATTATCTTATTTCGGATAGGAGTTGTGTCCGCCAGCTGCCGATTTCTTTCGAAGTTTTCTTTCGACCACACCGTTTTGGGAGGCGCTCTGAAGGTGGCCTCGGTGCAACGGCTGTCAACTGAAATAGTTGTATTGTTTGATTTTCCTTGCTTAACTTATTATCGCCAGTTTAATATGCACTAACTGTTTGGGGGCCCTAGATTGGTTCGCAGGTCTGAGACATTGAGTACTACGTAAGGTAGCGAGAGGCAAGGAGGTTGTGCCAACTTCCAAGTGAGGAATGGAAGCAAGGGGTATCCATCGCATTGAAAAATCCAGAACTGGAGAGGAAGGAGCGGCATTTCATCGAGGCTGGATCGTTCGCTCGCAACTTGTCGGCCCCATGGCACCCCAAGGATTTTGTTTCAAAATTGGCCAAGATCGACAGAGCCGAACAGGTTCGGGAAAACACACTCGAATGGTACGCGGAACCCCGAGATCTTTGTAAGATCAGCGTCCCAAGGAGACGCTACCCCCTTTCTTCGACAGAACATCAGCCTACTGTAGGGAATCTCAATGGTGCTAAGTCTGAGTCTTCCAGTTCAAGGTCTTGTTTAAAATCGTCACAGTAGTCAGTAACTACTGCTGAGTTTTTATTCCTCATTCGGCGTGGAAAAAAAAACCCGTTTTTTCGGACATAAAGGTTACTAAGAGGCGGTAAGAGCTACAAGTACTACAGGGGGCTGGTATCGTTGCCCCTGCATGGCCAACTTGCGCTGGCTAGCAGGATTTGGGCTGTCTCCAGATTCTGACGACGGCGAAGTAAGACGAAACCTCTCTCCATAGTGCCAAGGTGCCCGTTGAGGTGCAAACCCTTCGTCGAAGCCGCAATTTGTGCGCAGCCCGTACAGATGAAGCGCTTAGAACCGCGAGAATCTGTCCGGGGAGCCCTTTTTGGACGTTTTTCTGCATGTTTGCTGCAAAAGTGACAGCGCCTGCATCCCGACGATTGATACTGAATGTTCCAGAGGATCGGAGTGTCCTTCATGTGCGTTTTTCACTTGGACCGATCTGGATACCGGGCTGAAGTGAGGTGCACACGATATGCGGCTAAATCGGTGGGTAGTCCCTGATACCTGGACCGTGGCGCAACAATTGGCTGGCTGCGATGATTGTCGACCACCAACAGCTCTCAAGAGGCAAGCCATGGGCGCCATTGAGCCCAATCATCTAAGCCGTTTCGAGTTGGGATGAATGATGTCTCTCTTTGAGAGCATCACAACTTGCCTGTTGCCGAGGGGCTCAGTTAGTGGCGTTTCGTGGCACCAAAGCCTTCTTCTTCATATCAAAGTGATACAAAGGGCTGTTGCATGTTCGAGCTTGAGCTTCAATGGCACTAGTGCAGGAATCGACGCTATATTGAACATCAGCCAGCTCAGATAGACGCCGAACAGGCCTCTACCGCTGAAGCCAATTATAGGACGTCGCATGACAGCAGCGATCTCATGTGTTGCTAGGAAGCAGTCTGGTGTTGCCCAGACGGTGTGGGTGCCACCGTGCCAGTCGTCGATGCAGCCGACGTGCGGTAAAAATCCTGCAGTATAAGGTACCGAGGAACCTCGGCGGCAGGATGCAGTAGCCGGTGGCGGCTGAGAGCGGAAGCAGACAGAGGTCCGTTAGGAGAGAGCAAACACTTCGCTCTATATAGTGACGGCAACATCATGCAATTGTTGGATGCGACGCGAAGTCCAAACCAATTATTGACGGATAAAATCTCCCTGCCAGACTGCTTTCACAGAGAAAAGCAGGGCTGCGAACCGGAAGCTACCATTACACTGCTCTCATTGATCGGAAAACAGCTTCAAATTTGGGCCTGACCCAACGAAACAACACCGACAAACGGTTGGAAGCAAATTGAGCGGCAGACGCCGCGACCATTGATTGGACACGCCGTTGTTATTGTGAAAACTGGCTGACAATGCAAACTGTGTTGGCTTCTTGGTGTGCAGATCATGCGCCGTGGGATGAGTTGAACAGAAGCCTCTGGGCGATGAGACTCTGGGTGTGTTGAGCGTGGGAAGAGGCTTGGGACGAGTGTCACAATGAGGCTGCGCTCAGAATCGATACCGGGCGCCTTAACGCAATAATTAAACGCAAAAGGGAAGATGGGCAAAGAAACGGTAGTCGGTATTCAGTAGTCGGCGAGGCATCCAAGCGACCATGTCCTATCCCATCGTCAATCTCATCTCTGGATCGGTCCTGGTGTTGAGGTGGGTTAACAAGACGTTCCTGGAGTTGGTGGCGCGTCCAAGAGGCAACTTTGTACCGTGTACGACAACCGTTCGCCCAATGCCCGGCGGCCCAGCACCGTAAGTGGATACAGGGAGATGGGAGGCGGAGAGTGAAGCGTGGGCTCACTGACCTCAGGTCTATTGGCGGTGGATTTAGACATGGCCATTGGAATGACAACGGCAGCTTTTGGGGTCGATGCAGCTGCAGCAGAAGATCGAATTTCACGGTACAGTGCAGATAGGTATTGATTGGTGGTCGTAGAGACATGCAGCTGGATAGGGAATAGCAATGGAGTCGCCGTGTCCTTGGGATGGGTTCCTGCACTAATACTGACTGCCCTTACTGGATTGGTGAGAAGGGCGACGGGCAGATCGCGATCCGCCGGCCGGCTTGTATCGAATTGGTTCGGGCCCTGGGCAGAGAAAGGAACATCGATATGTAAGGTAGGTGCCGAACGCCATACCCAGACAGGATCAGGATGCAAGTGCTTGATTAGAACGGCGGTTCTTGGTTTGTTGCGTCGGGCAGTGCCAAGTGGTTGCTGCGGGGAGGAACGACAGCCGCTCTGATTCGACGAGACGACTTGAACATATGCCGCTTCGGCCAAGAGCTTCTTAAAGCTTGCATTCAACGAATGTTTGCTCCATTGTTTGCTCGCTGGCAGTTGTTCCTAGCGGTGCTTGGTGAAATCGAAGACAGTGCAAGAAATGTGATCCGGGTCTATGGCGCAGACCTGCACGTCAGCCCAAGAGATCGATAGCAGGGTAGGCCAGGTCGCGGTTGCATGGACTTCAGCAAGGAGGCTGCTGATTGCGGTGTTTCAAGAATCGCGATGGAAGCCACGATGGAAGGAGGTGATGTTCCAAGCTGCAGTTTTTCAATCTGCCATTCGTCTCCTCAATTTTCCCTGCGAGTGGATTTCTGCTTGGCTACCATAAGGTAGACACTTAGTAACCTTTATGTCCGAAAGAAAAACGGGGTCTTTTCCACGCCGAATGAGAAATAAAAACTTTAGCAGTATTTGAATACTGACTACTGTGACGAATTTGAAGTAAAACCTTGAACTGGAAGACTCAGAATAAGGTAGGCACATCGTCTAGTATGGCGTCGAGTCGTTGTGCTGCAGGTGGCCACGAAATAAGAAAGGACGGAGATTCCTTTGATGATTAAAGTTGACTTTAGACCCCTTGCTTGTCTTCGCTCGGCTGGCGGGCAGAACGGCTGGAAGGGCGGGAATGGACGGAAGGACTGGGAGGACCGGGAAGCGACAGCGAGAGGAGGAACCGTTCCAGCCTCTCCTGTCGACGGAATACTCAATGCTGAAAGGATGGCCTTTCCTCTGTCCAGGGGGTAATTAGAGGTCTGGTCGAAGGTTGCCCATGATGCCATGTCTCTCGTGAGTAGGACAATGCTCGGCAGAGAAACAGCAGTGTGTCTCTTCGCAAGCGTTTCGAAGGAGCTCAGAAGCAAAGAAGACGTGGATATCGAGGTTCTGGTTCGTATTGGTAGCGGCTCGTGGTCCTCGTGCCTCTTTCGCGTTGTGGGAATCCATTTCCATGGACGGTGAGGAATGGAGATTCGTCGATGCCAGACGAGTAATAGTGACAGCAGAAACGAGATAATAGCGGGCGGATTACCACCCGGCAAAGGCAAAAAAACACACAGGCCCCCCTCCCTTCAGTTGCAAAATCCCATTTCCGTGCCTGGTCTGTGGTCGCTCGTAGCGAAGTAGCGCGATGATTTTCGTTGTCATTTTTTTCATTTACATTATCGCACCAGATGACACTGTGCTGGTCTTCACCGGGGCATGGCTATTGGTCTGTCGCTGGCCGCGGTGATTTCGACGTTGCAAAGGGCTGGTGGACCCGCCGGTGGTCTGTCTCTGGTGCCTCCTCCACACGATACCAACCTGTTCCAGACATGAATTCGAGAGAAGAGAGTGGAGGCCTTCAGCCGCTGAGTAATCGCGAAACACATATGTTTTTCTAACTCTCATCCTTTCTATACCTTACCTCAGTTCTTAGGGTGCAAGGTATCTATGTAAGGTCTAGCTTACCTGTTTTTTGATACAAAAGCGTCGCTAGATTAGGTGACATCTAGCTAACAGACCAGAAGCACAGACAGGGGAGCCTGGGCCAGGAACCGAGCTAACTGGATCCAAAGGCAGGTACCGGTGGATACGTACCGCAGCTCTCGACCTTGGCTTCTGGAGTTTCCCCTGTTGGCCCCTGCACCTTGCGATACGTATCCCACCGTCCACGCACTAATAGCCCACACCGTGCACGCGGCCAACTGGGCTCCTATCCCCTTTTCTTTCACCTCCCTTCAACACTTGCGAAGTATTAGTCCTGTCCTTCACACCGGCAGCGGCTATTCTGAGGTGCCCAGATCAGGTCAGGTCCAGTCAGTCCTGACATTCTGACACTGACTGGGAGCCCGTGCTGATGAGCACTGGTCACTAGTAGCCGCCCGCAACAGTGGATGACACCGCCCCACCGAACTGCTGAAGCGTCGAGGATGTCCGGCGATGGCCCCCAAAAACCCCTAGCCTTGTTCTGAGCTGCCTCCCACGAGCTGGGTTTGGCCAGTTCTCTTCTGTAGGTGTGACACGATTAAGAAGGGATCTCTTTCCTGTAATTATCAATCAAATAAGACACGCCATCAACGTTTGATTGCATGAGGTAACAAAGCAAGAATCATAAGGCTTAACGCGTCCACATCCACGTCCACTGTTTGTTTGGGTATCACTTCCCTTGGCTGGGGCTTCGTACCTACATAGTAATTGCCTTCCATAGGTAGACACTGTATAGGGCAAAGAGGACGACAACAGCATCCGCTAGGTACCTACCTCAAGTTGCTATTGCTGCCGCTGCTGCTGTCCGCCATCGATTGCTGGTCCGTGCTCTTCTGCCCAGGTGCACTGTGTACATACGCTCAGTATCTCACCCCAAAGCGCATTGTCCGCCCCGGCGACGACTGCCACCCACTCGTAAGAATCTTCCACTAAGGTATTCCTCGCCGCCGCCGCCGCTATCTTCCTGCTCCATCTGCTGCTGTCTCGCCCGCATGGTGTGCTGCTTGCACTTCCATTCCCTTAGGTTAGCTGCACCCGCTCCTGCACCATCCGCCCACCCCTGCCCATATTCCATCCACCCTTACCCTTTCCCATCTCTCCTCTCCACATTAGAGGCACCTCCCAACCCATTCCTCTCTTTTCTCTCCCGACGCTCCTGCTCCTGGTCTTCCTATCCCGTCGCGACCATCCCATCCTCCCACCGTCCGCCCAACGGCTCGTGTTTTCTTTTCCTGTTTGCTGCGTTTTCTCGAGCCGCTGTCAATTGATTGATTCCATCGTCAGTCTCTAGACCAAGAGGTAAGTAAAGACCTGCTTTTCCTTTGCATCCAGACCCCCAAGGAGGAGAGCGAGGAGAGAAGGAGAGACGATCGCACACGTACACGCAGACCCCAGACCTGCAAAGCCTGTGCCCACCACCGAACACACGAGACACCCATTGCCATTGAACTTAGGCAGGCGAGACGGCAGAGACACCGAATAGAGACAGAACAAGAAAGAGGAACACCTTTCTCTCGCCTGTCGCCTGCGCCCTCGACATCAGCGCCGTTACCGGCCAATGCCTATGCCTCCCTCGATATCTCGATTGTCCTTCGCCGTCGCCCTCGTCTGCCGCATCGCCGCCGGCTGGATCGTTTCGCATTCCAGCCCCGTCCATCCCAAACAATTCGCCCGCCTCTCTCTGCATCTCTCTCTCCCTCTCCCTCTTCGCCCGCTGCCGGCAACCACGCCCACCTGCGATATGGCTGGCTAATAATCCAATCTTCTAGCCCCCCCCCCTTCCCTCGACGCAACAATACGATTCGACTCTGAATCCAAATCACTTTAATCTCATCAACTATTAATCTGTCCCACGTCGGTCACGACACCAAATCGTCAAGATGGGTTGTGGAATGAGCACAGAGGACAAGGAGGGCAAGGCCCGCAACGAGGAAATCGAGAATCAGTTGAAGAGGGATAAGATGATGCAGCGCAACGAGATCAAGATGCTTCTTCTGGGTAAGCCGACACACCTCGAATTCCGAACCGCCACTTGCTGGCTTTGTCGCCTTGAACCGATGACGTTCGCAAAGGACCACCACGGTTAATTATTTCTGACGATTTCAGGTGCTGGTGAATCCGGGAAGTCGACCATCCTGAAGCAGATGAAGCTGATCCACGAGGGTGGTTACTCGCGCGACGAACGGGAATCGTTCAAAGAAATCATCTTCAGTAACACGGTGCAATCGATGCGCGTCATTCTCGAGGCTATGGAGTCCCTTGAGCTGCCGCTCGAGGACCAGCGCATGGAGTACCACGTCCAGACTATCTTCATGCAACCCGCCCAGATCGAAGGCGATGTTCTGCCGCCCGAAGTCGGCAGCGCGATCGAGGCTTTGTGGAAGGATCGTGGCGTACAGGAATGTTTCAAGCGGTCTCGCGAATACCAGCTTAACGACTCCGCGAGATAGTGAGTTCTGAGATGTCGGATGGGGAGCGCTTTTTGTTGACAAATCCAGCTACTTTGACAACATCGCGCGTATTGCTGCACCCGACTATATGCCTAACGATCAGGACGTTCTGCGATCTCGTGTCAAGACAACGGGCATTACGGAAACGACGTTCATTATCGGCGACTTGACATACAGAATGTTCGATGTCGGTGGCCAGAGATCAGAGCGAAAGAAGTGGATCCACTGCTTCGAGAATGTCACCACCATCCTCTTCCTCGTCGCCATCTCCGAGTACGATCAGCTTCTGTTCGAGGACGAGACTGTCAACCGTATGCAAGAGGCTCTGACCCTCTTCGACTCCATCTGTAATTCAAGGTGGTTCATCAAGACGTCCATCATTCTGTTCCTCAACAAGATCGACCGTTTCAAGGAAAAGCTTCCCGTCAGCCCAATGAAGAACTACTTTCCCGACTACGAGGGTGGCGACGACTACGCCGCAGCATGCGACTACATTCTGAACCGATTCGTCAGCCTGAACCAGCATGAGACCAAGCAAATCTACACGCACTTCACCTGTGCGACAGACACAACTCAGATCCGCTTCGTCATGGCGGCAGTGAATGGTGAGTATAGCCCTGACTGGGGCAGCACTAGGTGAAAGAACACAAAGGACCCAGACTAACTCGGCAAACAGACATCATCATTCAAGAAAACCTGCGGTTGTGTGGTCTGATCTAAACTCTTTAAAACGTTTGTCTTTTTTTCAACAATACCCTTTACTTCTAATTGCATGACAAAAGCCAGAGAGCGTCGTGGGAGGTTGGCTCATGAATCTACCTGCCCTCCCGGCGATGATGAAACGGCGACCCGACAGTTTCCCCAGATTCCCTTGCTTACGCGACTGTATTTTCTCTTCCTAAACCTCGGCTATCCCCCGGTATATTGCCTGACAGATTATGCGGTACTCTTTTTTGGTTCTGCTTTGTTGGTCCGCGTTCAGGAATAGGGGGACACTTTGGGAGATGGCCCTGTATTAAACATGATGTTGTGACAGCAGTAGACGCGTCGCACCGGGACAGGGAACCCAAACCATGGATGGACAGCGAGTGAGAAGGAGCGAGAGATGGACGCCCGAGCGGATGGATAGGAAGAGGAAAAGAAGCAATGAACTTGAATGCATTTGAGAGAGTCCAATGGATGGGAAGGTGGTTAAATATTCTGTTTAATTACGAAAGTCTCCTTATTCCTCACGATGCGGATGCGCGCTGGCCTTGCGGTATTGATCTTACACGCTGCCACTCAATCACGGCTCCTGCTTATCATGCTCCCAAGTCATCGTTATATAGCTCTTCCGATTAGCATTTGTACAAGCTGTTGCTGGGTGTCACAATAGTCTGTTAACGCATCGCACTACCATGTCTCTGCTCCGCAGATCTACCGGGTGAAGGGTAGTCGACTTTAGGCATTTGAAACCAGCTCAGATCTGGCTCCCCAAGACTGTTCGCGGCCTGTCTACCGCACCGCTTCCGTCGAACTCGCCTTGCCGGGGGAAGTCACCATTCAATAACTGGCCCGCAGAGTCGACTACAGCCTAACCCTAGGGTCCTATGACATACCTTACACGCCCTGTCTTCTTCGCTCTTTCGCTGCCTTTCCCGCCCGCCCGCAGTCTCGGTCTGATGTCGAATTTAAACTTGGGAGGGGACGGAGGCGAGATACCCCCCAAAGAAAGTTTGAGGTTGCGCACGTATGCTACACGCAGGCATACACTCACACATAGATATATATACATACATACACAAACTTACATACACGTGCACATGCGTCACAAGAAAATGTACGTAAGTAGATACTTAAGCGATCGAGGCGAGCTTTCGACGCGGAGAGGAGCTTGCGGGCGGGCGGGGGCGCGTTTAAACTTCCAAGGGCCAAAGAGGAAGGGCGGCATTCAATCAGGGTAGCGCAGACTTTCCGGATGAAAATATTAATTAAGAAAGGATAGTATATGGATGATTATTGGTAGGGATGCCGTAGTGTTCTGGGTTTATCGATGCTGCGACATTAAGTACCAACCAGTGACATTTTGTTTTTGGAGCTAGCTAGCGCTCCTTGTGGGACGTCTTTGTCTCTCTTGTGTCTCTATGTGAGCGTTATTGACAAGGGTTGAGATGTTGGTGCCGTCTCATCTGACATCCATAAATGATGACTGATATTGGGTAAGGTCGTTGACGAAATTTCTAAAACATGTCGCAGGATTCTTGTCTTTATCCCCTAAGAAAACCTGTCGCTGTGTCGTCCGCCTGATCCACTAGCGTCATTTCATCCTGTGTTGGACATTGATTGATCGTACCGATGTTTGGTTGCGTTGCAACGGCGTCCTGCATTTTGTTACGATCTCTTTATGACCCCTTTCATTTCGCTGAGACGGGGTCGTCGGGGGACGATCTTGGAGAGCAAGTCGGAGAATTTGGGAACAGTCAGGGACTCGCTGCAACAGAAAGATCTATCAGGGCTGAAGAGTCCGAGAGCCACCAGCCAGCCAGCTCACGTCGGAGAACGTAGCCGAGGATCACACGAGATAGGATTGGAGTGTAGATACAGAGAGAGGGAGAGAGAGAGAGAGAGAAAGAAGGGAACTTTGTGGGGTCTCATCACCACTGTTTCATACTGATTATCACGTTTAACAAAACACACGTACACGTGCCTGGGGGTGATTGTCATTTTGCCCAGTCTCACACTTTCGTCGCCGAAGTCGTTACTTTTTCGGGGTTTCCGTCAGAAGAACGCATTCGTGTGGTTGCTCGAAGATCGGGCTTTTTGGCCCCCACCTCCGCGCGCCCCCAGAGTATTACGGCGGCCGACGCACGCCGCGCGGGAAGCAATATTTTGCAGAGGTTTTCGCCCAAAGATTTTCTGGGCTGGAATTTACTGGGATTTCCCCGCGTCTATCACGGGATGCATTTTGGGCAATGTAGAGTATGCCTCCGTCGCATCTGAAGTGGAGGTCTTTTCCGTGGCAAAGCCGGCGTCGCTGTTGAAAGAAGAGAGTTTCTCTGGCTGTCAAGCAAGCGGGATACCTGGGCTAAGTCTGAGGAGACAAGACCGCAATTGTTGCAGTACAGGATTGAGATGAGTTCGTTGGGCTGGAGTAAGACGGCAAGAGGGGGGCGAGTGGTAACACGGAAGAGGTAGGTACATCACACACTCTGGTATCTGACGCTGGCGGCCTTTTTCCCATATTGTCAGACGGTTGGGCGGGTTAGGTGAGCGTCGGGAGGTGGTCTGGGTGTTGCCACTGTGGTATATTAGCGGCCGGAATGTTGTTGGAGAACGTTCTACGTACCTCTGCCATTAGTGCCCGTCTGGATCTCTGGAGGCGACGCAACGAGAGCCAAAGTATCCGTACCCTGTGCACCTGTATTACTGCGGCTAGGTTTAAGTAACGAACAGTTGGCCTCAGGGATGCGGTCAGCCAAGAGATGAGGGCCGCTGAGTAGAATGACACGGCAGGTAAGGACTAGCCAGCTAGAGCAAACGAAACGTGGTGCACGATAGATTGCGGCTGCAAAGTTGGACGAGAAGACTGAGGTCCAATGTCGTATAAAGTAACTCAACCCTGGTATCAATCTATATATGTGTGTACGCGCACGCCCATCAGCCTCGTCTAAAGTAGCTGTCAAGGTCAGCTCTTGCACATGCAATTGTGCGCGTGCGCGTATGAGTAGTCTGAACGATGATGATGATGAGGATGATGATGCCCTTTTGTGGTCTGTTGTCTTCCGGCCGTATGCCAGCTTGGTGCTGTGCAGGGATCCCAAGCTCCGAAGTGTCTGCGTGTGTGTCCCTCTGTTCGTCATTGGGTCTGGTTCTGATTCTCCATGTGTTCGCATACAACTCCTATACCGCGCAGGTGCCAAGGCGCTCGATGTGCGAGCGAGTAAGTCGAACACAAAGGACTGCTCGCTTCCAAACGTAAATTGGTATGACAGCGACTGGGAAGCTTTGTCACCCACAGCATCGTGAGAGACATACGTTCGGCCCGACTACACCGGACCCAGTCACCGAAATACCACGAGTCGAACACCCTCGACCAAAATGTCATCCAAATCGTCCCAAGACTCGGATGATCGGGCCATTTACACTTCGGGGAGATCGGAAAGGAAAGCCGAGGAGAAGAAAAAAAAGGCGTGAGCGGAGGAACAGAGTAAGAAGAGGGACGCCATTTACGCCCTTCTCTCACGCCCCGTTGTCTCCATCTCCCATCGCCGCCTCCGGGACGGAACCTTCACCCTCTTGTGGATGCTGACTCGGGTCGTGGCCCCCTTGTTGGGCGAGAAACTCGGCGTACTCGGCGCTAGCAAGCGCTAATTGCCGCGCCGCCGTTTCGATGCGGAACTGGAATCGGACGTGGGGGTCGTTGTTCCGAGCGTCCACCATATACCTGTCAAGCATTTGCTTGACGATACTGTCGACCGGATCAGGGCCGAATCCGCTGGGCCCTGCGGGGGCCATGCCGGGAGCCATCGGCGCCGTGCCGGCAAAGCTTGCGTTGGCAGAGACCTGTGGCACAGACTGGAGCTGGATAGCTGGCATGTGCTGAGGTAAGTTGTTTTCTGTTGCCAAAGTCTGTTAGCTGTCTAACTTTTGTCCCGCGTTCTTCCAGAGCCAACGTCATGACTGCTTACCATGAAAAGAGCACCGCGAACCGCTGGCGTTGAACCAGCAATTGGCGCAGCTGCCGCACATCTGGCCATTAACCACGACGCATCCGTTCCATGGTCCGTAGCCTTTGTGGCAGCTCTTACAAGGGCTATGGGCTTCCTGGCCAGAGACGTGGGCGAGAAGGGCCTCGACATTGCTACGCCTTTTCAGGTTGAGACTCTGGTCTTGACGACGCTGCACTGCTAGTCGTTGGCCTTCGTTGTTAGCCAGGCGTTTAGCAAGGGCGCTGTCGATTACAAGTTGGCCGTAGCCACTCTCTGAAGCGAGGTCTTCGGCAGTCCGGGACATGCCACCTCCATGGCTGCCCATGGGAGCTTCCATAGCAAACTGAGCCGGTAGACCATGTAGGTCAGGATGTATATCCGCGTCGGGAGGAGGAGGGCCGTTAGCCAGAATACCAGCAGCCGCAAGGTCGAAAGGGTTCGGGTGGTGGTGGTGCTGTTGTTGATGATGTTGCTGGTGTTGTTGGGAGGTGGGGTGGTGGGGAGCAGCGGTTAACTCATCGTCATCTTCGTGTTCAGCCTCGGCCTCTGCATCGTGGGCGAGCTGCTCGAGCTGGTGGTCGACCGAGGAGGAGTGTCGAGTGGCAGCGGCGCTGGCTCGGGCAAGAGCCTGGGGATCGCGCTTGAGACCGGCGACGGCGGCGGCCTTGGTCACCTTGTTTGGGCGGCCTCGAGGAGGTGGACGGCTTCCGCCTCGGGCACTCATGGAGTATTTCGGGAGAAGACGCGGCTGAGAGCTCCTGTCTGCGATGTGGACTACTGAAGGTAGTGCTGGCTGGGCTATCGGTGATGTGTGGCGTTGGGAGCGGGCAGCTGGTGACGGCTGGAAGCGGTGGTGGTTGTGAGGAGTTGCGCGAAAGCTCTTTTGGTTGAAGCGGGAAGGAGCTGTTGGTTGCTGGTGTGGTGTTTGGTCCCACTCACTCCTGGTGTGGCAGCACGGTCCAGAAGTTCACAATCTCAACACTTGCTTAGGTAAGTCATTCAGTTTGGCGCAGGCGAGAGGGAGACTTCGGGTTATGGTAGAACAGGCAGTTGCGTCATTAATCCCTGAATGTGATTGCACTTAGGCAGGGACTACCTTATTTACATCTTTATTATAGAGTATAATCCGTAGACATTCGTGAGTCCGTAATAAAAAATCGGATACAGCGAAAAGAGGGATAGCTTCAATGCATTTGAACGGATAGAGACTTATCTTTATCAGATCTCCATCAGCGCCAGCGACCTTAGCAATGATTGGCTAAAGCAAGCTTTCTAGCAGTCGCGCATGCTGGGAGAGCAGCAAAGTACAGACCGGGTCCAGAAAGTCGATTGCTCCAAAGAAATTTCATCGTCATCGTCCGCTCCCAAACCCCATCAACTCTCGAAGATACTCAATCGTCTCCTCTACAATATACCAAGATGGACGCGTACGTGCCAATCCGTTCCCCGGGGTCAGGAAATTCGGAAGGAAGGTGGTTAATCCGTTGTCGTTCAACAGCCTTACCAAGACCGAGGAGGCCCAGCTCCAGCAGAGACTGCAGAAGCGCCAGGTTAAGGAGTTCATGAACGTAAGTTGGCCAATACTTGCTGATCGCGCTATCTCCTGGCGCAATTTTTATCCTGGGAATCCCTCTGATAGGAAACAATGCTGACTTCGAATCCCCAACAGCTCTTCGGCAACCTCGTTGACCACTGCTTCGTCTCCTGCATCGACGACTTCACCTCAAAGTCCCTATCCTCCCGTGAGAGCGGCTGCATCACCCGCTGCGTGCAGAAGCAAATGTTCTCTCAGCAACGCCTGAGCGAGCGCTTCCAGGAACACAATGCCCAGATGACTGCTCAGATGCAGCAGAACCAGTGAACTTCTGGGACCAGAATCGTTTTCAGCTGAAAAACTCGGGGGGAAGCAGTAAAATGCGAGACGTGGAAGTGCTGCCGGCGAGCCGAAGGAGCACGCATGTGTAATACTATCCAGTTTAACATCAAAGAAGCTGGAGCCCTGGCACGCTAGACCACTAATGTGAGTCTCGTGGACATGGCAAACGAGACTAATGGGTGATCTTGTGTCTGGGCACATTTGGCACCTGCAAAACAGGCTTCCTGTATAATACTTGTAAGAACGGTCGATAGACGTGGCATGTCATATGCGGTTGTGCAAGGTGCACCAGGAAAAGAAAAAGAAATCCTACTCCTACTCAAGTGTTTTCTTTGGGGCCTGACACGTATCTACTGGAATGGCGGGCTGTTTGGAAATGCGCTCCCAGGATCTGAGGTATTCGCTGACTTAATTCTACACCAAATAATACCCAGCCAGTGCGTGCTGGGAAAATGTACATGTCATCCTTTACACTCGAACGCCAACCATTTTTTATCTTGGCCCCCTCGAATTCATTCCCTTGACTAAGTAGCATCCAATCCGTGACCATGCTGTATGCCTCCATTAGGCCTCCTCCAAGTCTTCACTTAACACATCCCTGACAGCTTCCAGTTGCGATAGTACCTTGCTTTCCAGCAAACTCGCCGGCGGTCCATCATCGCCCGAAGTGCCAATCTTGGTGCCCTTCCATTCAACCTCGCGTTGGCCCAAGGGGAGAAGTCTATCGCGGAGCAATTTGCGGCTTGAGAGCCAGAAGTCAACATTCTCGAGTAGGGAGGCGGCATCCCATCGAACCTCGGGGATATCTCGATTGTTGGCAGCTCGCAGAGCGGCGATGACTCTTGTCAATAGCGCAAGTGAGTGGATTTCCGAAACAGAGAGAAGCGTCACGTAATGAGGAGCCTCTCTCGATGTGGTTCGGCTGGCGCCAGGAGCCTCGAATCGATCGACGCTTGACTTGAGCAAAAGAGGGAACTGATTCAGAACGTAGGCAATCTCGGGCGCAACAGTGCCACCCAGCGCTGTCAGCAAGTTGAGCAGCAGAGGTAGGACACCCTTGACCCATACACTGTAGCATCTTTGAGGCCCAACAGCTTCTGAAAATGGAGAGATGTTGCCCCGACGCATGAAATTGGTGATACCTGCTGACGTCAAGTGACTCAGCAGGCCGTCGCAAGCCATTTGTTCTGCCACTGCCGGAAGCGTTGATAGCTCCAGAAGGAACAACAGGCTCAGCTCGCCGTATACAGGATCTCCGTTAAATGCAAGCTTGTCTGCCCACGAGAAAAGTGATGTCGCCGCATGCGTGGCATCATACGATGCCATAATGTTTAGAATTTGTGTCTGGCACTGATCAATAGTCGGCATGTTCAGACACGCTTGCAGGATAGCAGTCAAGAGAGCCAAGTCCTCAGGCGCGACAGCAGCCTCGCTGTCGTGTACAAGTGAGACGAGAGTCCTGAAGCCCTTCGCAACCACTCTGTCCAGAAGGTTCAGGATGGTCTGGGTCAGCGTAACGGACATTCCATCACCTGCGTTATTCGAAGCTCCCGGGGAATTCTTCTCCGTCGCACTGTATGCGCGCAGGGTGACGTAGATAGTCTTGAGCATCGTCCGGTAATACGAAATGGACTCGGGGTTAAACGGCTCCTCAACTCCTTGAACGATGGTAAATAGTGTCCCTAAAAGCTGGTTCACATCATGAGATGAAATAGGACGGCCGACAAGACGCTGGACAAGCAGAAGGCTTAGATCGGCGCGCTCCTCCACGATGCGCATGAAAATGTTTTCGGGGCCCTGGCTGGATCGATTCGCCTCGAGACATTGCTGGGCAACTTGGAGCATCTGTTTTGCGATCGTCTCGTTGTTGGGGAGGCTGCTACTGAGCTCAAGAAGCAAGAATTCCCAAGCGTGGAACAACGACTAGAAACGATCAGTATGATGAAATACCATTTCAACAATAAACTTACAATTTGAGCGTCAACAAGTGACAGATTGGCATTGGCAATGCCCATCTCATTGCGGAAACCGTTATTACGACGACCATGCCAGCTGGGGTCGAAACTCAACATCTCAGTCGCGCTTTCGAGATCGTAGAAATAGCTTCGGCCGAGTTCTCCAGGCCTCAATGGCGTCCGCTTAAAGGCTTCGAGGGAAACTCCCGGATACTTGCTTGTGAAGTTCTTAGCGAAATTAGTGTGTAGAGAGTTGTTGTAGCTTGAAACCTCAACACCATCACGAAGGTAGTAGTCAAGGTCTTTCACTAGACTCTTGGCGAAGGCGTCCGCACCGCCCATTTGACGCAAGTGGTACAGCTGCATGGCAAAGATTTCCGCGATGTATGCCGCCATTTTTGCATCAATGGCAGCTTTGACAGCGTCCGTTTTGCTGGTCACAGTAAAGCTGCTCAAATCCTTGACGTACAATCGCAACGCGTCCAAGAAGGCCGAATCTTTCTGCATTGTAAAGATAGTCCAGGGCCAATGGTTCTGAGATGATGCCACAAAGTCCAGGATGCGAAGAGCTTCGGAGATTTCTATCTCCTTAATCTTCCTGAGTTTTATGAATGCAGTCGCAAGAACAGAGCCCGGCGCGGAAGAGGAGTCTTTCTTTCCGCCCTTCAAAGCGTCTCTGGGTGTCTTGCCAGTGAGCAAGCAATTTGACAGCCATGTTTGACGGTTTTGTACAATGGTCGAAAAGAACTTCCATGTCGTTTGTACGTCCGTACTGACGAGGAATGGCTTGTCGAGTCGCGACAGGACTTGGATGAAAGAACGAGACAGTAGAGGGCCTAGGTAGCCTAGAAGTGACGGGGGATCGTCATTGGCTTTGGCTGCACTAAGCACTAGAGCCTCCAACACTAGGAGCGACGGTCGCCGGAACTGTTCGCAAATTGCACAAAGTCTCGCAAGTATTGACGACGTCTTGAAGAGGTGCTCTTCAAATGTGGCCGACGGTCGATCTAGGTAGTTGGCAACGCGGAGTAGCGTCGTAGTGAATTTCAGGGTCGAAATGAGTTGCTCTTGTGCAGAAGCTAGCCTGTCCTGGTAAAGGGTCGAATCAGGTATTTGCAGACCATTGACGAGGGTCGCAAGAAGTGGCTGAAATCTTAGAGAGCCAGTCGAAGGCGAAAGGAAAGAATCCATAACGTAGCCAGCTGCGGGTTCCAAGCAAGTCGTGAGTGTTTCTGAGTCCCCCTTATTGCCCATTCCGTAGGTATGAGAGATGATGCGGTCCATGACCGGAACGATAGAGCGGATGAGCAAAGTTCGGTGCAGCTCTGATGCAAATCGCCACGTCGATGAAGTCTCGAAAATGTCCACGGTCGCTTGGGCAATTGCCAGACTGACTTTACCTAGCACCTTGTCTGCCACCCCAAGCCAGACGTTGTTCGATACCTTCTGGCGCCCGACTAGCTTATTGCCTGACTTGCGTTGAACAGCACTACTCTTGACGCTGTCAACAAGAATGGCGAAAAGTCGGACAGCTGAGAGAAGGAGGTCGAATCGATCACCGCCAAGTTCCAAATTCCCTGTGATCTTGGCCAGCTTACCCGCTTGTGCTTCCGAGTTGAGAAGTTCGCAACGAGCCAGGTAAGACCACACTCTTGTCGGGCACAGGGGCAAGATTGCATGCAGGAACTGGACGCAGGAGTCGAGTACTATGATGCCCTGTCCCTCCGTCGCCTTGTCATCTTGCATGTAAACGTCCATAGTCTCGCAAACAACGGCAACGAGGTCCTTGTTGCCAGAAATATGCTTGCCGATTTCCTCCAATAGTTCTAGTCCAGACTTGAGCGAGTCTTCACCGGCAAGACCTTGCTGTTCTGACTTCAGCACTTCAGCGCGGAGAAGGGTGGACATTAACGCAATCGTCTCCGCAGTCTCCTCAGGCTGGAAGTCGTCTAACTCGCCGCGATAAGTCTCAGGCGCAAGTTGGATTTCTAATCTCTTGCCCAGTAGAGCAAGAGCAGAGTGCTCATATTCCATCAGGACCACACGTCCAGTGTCTGTTATGAATCGTCCGTAGGTGTCTGCGGGTATCCTGAAGGCGTCGTCCGGCCGAGTTCTGCGATTCCATCCCGTCGATGGTGTGAAGAGAGGAATGTCTTGCAGGAGACAGAACATGTTAGTGTTGTCCTCCTCCTGTGCCAGCTCATACTCTTGATAATCGTCTGGAAGAATGAAGGTAAGGGTCGGGGTTTTGCGAAGGAGATTAACCACAATATCTGATCGGCCGTCGGCTACTGTGCAATTTGCCAAAGTACGACACATTTTGATGAAGGGCAAGAATTCGAAAGGATAGCGGTTGAGTGCTTGGTTGAAGTAGTACTCCAAAATACTGGCGTCTTGGAGTACCTCACCCAAAATGTTGTCCGACGGGGCGAGTGCGGGCTTTGCGAGGTCCCAATATTGCTGGCCCGCCGACAAAACTGAAAGCAGAGATGTTACTGAGTCTGACTGATAGCCCACGAAGGGATAAGTGGCCTTGTGAAAATCAACAAAAGCCAGCCGTATTCGAGAGCTTAGGAGTGGTGAGAAAGCCCCTTCGCTCGAGGCACCGATTGCCAGTGCCATTTCCGATACAACTTCGTAGGCCCGTCCATGCGATGTGGCAGCAACTGCGAGCTGTTCTACAACCTGCATGTCTTTGTCGAGACCGGCTCCTGTGAGAAAGATGTCAAACGACTTGCCGTCGAGGGACACTATACTACCGCCAGAAAGTCGGCGGCCAGTCGTTGGTCGGATGAGCACACCTGCCTCAAATGTCTCCTGGGATCGCTGATTTTGTAGAGCGTCTCGCTTCTCAATACGATCGTTGTGAGATCTGAACATGCGGTGAACGATTGCAGTCCAGGTGAATATGACAGGGCTCTGACTTTCGCAGTCTGCGTTAGCAGCAGCCAGAATGGCGTTATGTACTGTCTCCAGCACTGATGGCGCAGTGATATAAGGGTCCTCGTCTCCGCGAAATTCTGGTTGCTCCTCCGACAGACATTCGATGGATCTCGAAGGATTTAGCAGCTTGAGCGAGATGGCGCAGATGAGGGACCTCAGGGGCATGATGAGAGAAGCGATACTTTCATTCGGCTACAGTGCGTTAGTCAAATCTAATCGCAAGCGTTCGTCGACTTACCGCAGTGATCCCACTAAAGAAACCGTACCCATCCATCAGGGCAAACCACTGTCCGACAATTGCGCAGGGTACGAAAGCATCGCCGTTGCCGTCGATGGCTTGGAACATGACTGAAAGGGCATGAACAGTCTCGGTGAGAACGGTCCTTACGTACTCCAAATCCAGTTCCTCGCTAAGCAAGCTTTTGTCCTCAAGAACTGAACCCAAGCCTTCTGCTAACCGAGCAGCAGAGTCTGTGACGAATTGGATATAAGTCGTCAGGAGGTCTGCGAGGTACTTCGGGCGTTCGTCCGGAGCAATCAAACTTGACGGCATGAAGGATACGTCACCAGCGGTGATCTGCGCTGGCAGTTGAGAATACAGGAGATTCTGGTGAACCAAATCGGCGTTCATCAGGAAGTAGCGTCTTTCCGAAAGGTATGTATGGAAAATCCGTTGTCGCCTTGTCTCTTCCTTCTCGAACTCGGCCCAAATAGTCTCAGCATCCAACACTGCACCGGATAGAGGGACCAAAGCCGAGGACTGAACATTTGAGATGCCGGCAGCTTCCTGTAAGTTAACGGCATCTTGCGTAGAAAGGGGCCCGGTGAGATGGCTCGCTGGCCGCGACTGGAATTCGACAACAGTTGCTCGAAGCGCGGCGATGAGGTTGACCTTAGCGTTCTTGCTCAACCACTGCGCATCCTCCTTGATGATTTTGATGTCGAATTTGTCGTTCGGTGTAGGAGGAACGTGGATGGCCGCCGTCTTCGTCTCGTACTCGGTCTTCGTAGCATCGCTAGGCGTCGCAAAGGCGGTCGCCGGGTCTTTAATCAGGGATCGCACATAATCGTCTTGGAGAAACTGCGCAACAGCTTCGGTCCTTCTTCTCGTGTCGTTCTTGTCGGCTAGCGCAGACGCAACGAGCTTCCAGGAGCTGTATTGGGAATCAGTTGCTAGGCATCGTGAAAGTCAACAAACAGGGCTACCCACATTACGATTTTGTCTTCATTCAGGCATTCCTCCAGAGGAGGAAAGTATTGACGGTCTCCCACTTTCGCCATAGCCGCGGAGGTCGATTGGGCGAGGCGATCAGGGTCCAGACTGCATCAGGCGAAGCTGCGATGAGCTGTATTGCCTAGGATGCACGAGAGAGAGAGAGTAAGTCGACGCGCCTATGCACTTGGACCCGCGAACGCTTTTGCAGCCTTTCAGACAGCGGTTAGCTGGAGCTCACTTTTTTTGGGAGCTCCAGTTCCTGGGTTTTTCCGGGAGAATAGACTAACCATCTTGGTACTAGCGTGCTGTCTCAAGCATCGATACGTAACGTACGAAGTACGTGCCCGCTAAGGGCCACTTACCTAGATGGCAAAAGATGAATCTACAGGATTTTGTCATTCTTACTGCAGTAATTATGAAGATTTCTCGTGAGAATAACAACAATAGTGCAGAAGAAGTAAAGCTTGACTCAGCTTGTTGTATTCCATTTGACGAACACTGGGGTAACTGCATTTACACCAACAATTATCTGTTATCTGGGTAATCTGGGGGTTGCCAGCATGACTAAATAGGTAGCCCCGGGAAGCCGGGATGCGATAGCGGCGGGGCAGCTAGCAGCACCAGTGCGCACTGTCACAGTAAGGTTTGAGCTCCGACCTACTGTACGGCCTTTACTCTACTCAACCGCCTTTTCATCTTTATTGCAACCGTCTTGTTGACTCACTTCAGCCTCTCTCTCACCTGACAATCGCCGAGATCACCGCTCACGGCGTCGAGGACACTCAAGGCAAATACTCTCAGGGCCTCAATTGACTCAAATTGCTGATGTCCTGAGCGTAGCTACAAGATGCCGTCCCTCGATATCATCGACCATTCACCCCACCATCCGGACCCGTCGCCACCGATTCCGACGGCGTCCAACTTAATTCTCATCGACAACTACGACTCATTCACCTGGAATGTCTACCAGTATCTCGTTCTCGAGGGTGCCAATGTCACTGTTTTCAGAAACGACAAAATAACTCTCCCCGACTTGATCGATAAAAAGCCGACTCAGTTGATCATCAGCCCCGGGCCTGGACATCCCGAGACGGACTCTGGCGTCAGTCGAGATGCAATTAAGCACTTCGCTGGCAAGATCCCCATTTTTGGAGTTTGCATGGGTCAGCAATGCATTTTCAACGTCTACGGGGGCGAGGTTGGATCCGCGGGAGAATGGCTTCACGGCAAGACTTCTCCTTTGACGCACGACGCCAAGGGTGTCTATGCCGGCCTTCGTCAAGGTCTTCCGGTCACTCGATACCACTCTCTTGCTGGCACCCGCGTTACCCTCCCAAGCTGCCTTGAGGTCACATCTTGGGTTGCTAACCCGGATGGGTCTCCCGGTATCATTCAGGGTGTTCGTCATAAGGAGTACACAATTGAAGGAGTTCAGTTCCATCCTGAAAGTATTCTCACAGCCGAAGGCCGTACCATGCTCCGCAACTTCCTGAATCTTCAGGGCGGTACTTGGGAAGAAAATGCTAAGCTCCAGAAGTCTTCCACGACAAACGGCGACTCCAAGGCGAATGGTCCGGCCTCAGCGAAGAAGAACAACATCTTGCAGCAAATCTATGCTCACAGGAAAGAATCCGTTGCAGCTCAGAAGCTGATACCATCCCAAAGACCCGCGGATCTACAGGCCGCCTACACATTGAACGCCGCACCGCCTCAGGTTTCTTTCGTTGACCGCCTGCGTCAGACCCCGTTCGACGTTTCTCTCATGGCAGAGATCAAGCGAGCTTCACCCTCCAAGGGAATTTTCGACATCAACATCAACGCTCCGACCCAAGCACTAAAATACGCCCTCGCCGGCGCTAGTGTCATCTCCGTTCTGACCGAGCCCGAGTGGTTCAAGGGCAGCATCGAGGACCTTCGCGCAGTCAGACAAGTCCTGAATGGGATGCCAAACAGACCCGCGATCCTGCGCAAGGAGTTTATCTTTGAGGAGTACCAAATCCTCGAAGCACGTCTCGCTGGAGCCGACACCGTGCTCCTCATTGTGAAGATGCTGGAGACGGAGCTGTTGGAGAGACTGTACAAGTACTCCCTGTCTCTGGGGATGGAGCCATTGGTTGAGGTTCAAAACGCCGAGGAGATGACGACGGCGCTGAAGCTCGGTGCCAAGGCCATCGGGGTCAACAACCGCAACCTGGAGAGTTTCGAGGTTGACATGAACACGACAAGCAGACTCAGGAGCATGGTGTCCGAGAACACCATCATCTGTGCCCTCAGCGGCATCAACGGCCACAACGACGTCAAGATGTGCAAGAAGGACGGCATCAATGCCATCCTGGTCGGAGAGGCCATCGTCAGAGCCCCGGACACCACAAAGTTCATCAGAGAACTCTGCTCCGGAACAGATGCCGAACCGGAGCCTGTAAAGACCCAGCCGTTGTTCGTCAAGATCTGCGGCATAAGGACTCCCGAGGCGGCGCTCGAAGCTGTCACGTCCGGCGCTGATTTCGTCGGAATCTGTCTCGTTCCCGGTGCTAAGCGCTGCATATCCGACGAGACGGCCGCGGCCATTTCAGAAGCCGTTCACTCATACAAGCCCTCGACAGTAGCTGCCCGTGCCGAGACGAGGATACCCAAAAAGTCAGCCACAGACTACTACACGGCCTCCGTTTCCAGACTATCATCTTCTCGACCCCTGCTAGCCGGTATCTTTCAGAACCAGCCCCTGGACGAGGTCCTCGCGAAGCAGAAGCGCTTCAACCTGGATATAGTTCAGCTTCACGGCAATGAGCCGATAGAATGGGCTAACCTGATACCGGTCCCTGTTATCCGGGCGTTCAAGCCCAACTCGATCGGTCTTGGCTTGCGAGGCTACCACACCATCCCATTGCTGGACTCCGGCGCCGGTTCCGGCAAGCTCCTTGACGTTTCTAGCGTTAAGAATATCTTAGCAAAGGACTCTGAGCTGCAGGTCATCCTTGCGGGTGGCTTGAATCCCGACAATGTCGTCGATGCTGTGAAGGCGGTTGGTGAGTACAGTAACCGTATCGTTGGTGTTGATGTGAGCAGCGGAGTGGAAGAGGATGGCAAGCAGAGTTTGGAGAAGATCAGGGCGTTCGTCGAGAACGCCAAGGGGCTTCGATAGGAAAGAAGAAAAGAAAAAAAGAAGACATTTTATGGGCCGGTAGCAAATGGGGCGTGATTTATCAACAGTGTCTTCCGAGAAAGCTGCATCGTGCTCGCTCTTGATGTAATGTTATAAGCAGAAGTCAGACGGCTTCCTTCGTCACAGTACTCATACCGCTTGTCATGTGCAGAAGCATCGTGATATGTTGGATCTGAACTGCGTATAGGCGAATTTGAGTGCCTTCCGGGTGTTGTTGTTGTGATGATGAGGAAGGAAGAAGAGGAAGGAAGCAGCGGTGGTGATGTAGGTAGGGAGGGGGGCCCAGCCCGCCCACGTGACGTGATACCGCTGGCTGTCATGCAGACAGACAGAGAGAGGTTCATCTAAAACTGATTTGCCTCCTCAGAGTGACTCAATCTCTTTCCCCATGCAGTTGTGATTTTGTAATCAAGAATCTCGAGAAGAAAATGGGGAACAGCCAGGAAGAATGATTAAAAAAGAGCTAGCCTCTAAGAAGAAAGGTCGAAGAGGCAGCCAAACGACAGAAAACCATCAGGATGACTTACAGTGTCAAGGTAAGCCCTAAAAGCCAAATGTTGAGCCGGCGGAGGCGGGTGAAGGCAAAGGACAATAGAAGTAGTATGCATGGAATATAAATATTGTTCAACAAGATTGAGGATCAAGGAAAGCACGGAAACACATCACAGAGCGGGGTAGTACGACAGAGGACTGCAGACAATAGATGTCAACGAGGGGCAACTAGAATCGAAGGGTGATGAAGGTAACGGACGAGAGAGTTGACGACTGGAACGAAGGTATGGATATCATCTCTCATTAAGTATTCTCAGGGTATCATGTCAATCCCTTCTCACTCTCAAGCGTACGCAGCCCAGCCTGAATATCTTGTTAGCATGCTTTGGAACGTAGCAAGGAGGGTTGGACTCGCCTGAATACAATACAGCCAAGTTACTGATGTCAGTGGCCTGGTTGATGAGGTCGTTCACTGTTGCCGTGACACTCAGCGTTTTGGACAGTTTCTTTCGTACGACCTCGAGGGCCCGGTCTGCCTCTGAGGGTTCATTTACTTGGCCGCCCTTCTTGGCCTTTCTGACTTCCTCGTCGTCGTCATCCCCACCGATATCCAGACCCCCCTGCAGTTTCGCTAGTCGTACGGGGCTTATCGACCATGAATACAGCGGGTCGTATCGCAGGACGTCGAGGATCGTCATGATGGAATACGTCTCCTCTCTCATCGCATCGAGCGTGAACTCACAGCATCGACGGAAAACACCCTCTGTCCCAGTGATGCCCATTCCGTCCACGATGTCTCTGGTCATCCGGAAGGGGACCAACTCAGGCACGGGCAAAACTCGTCCCATCTCAAACGCCACACCCAGGTCGATATGGACAACCTCGCCCGTCTTCTTATCCAGGAGAATGTTGTGACCGTGACGATCGCCTAAGCCCAGAACATGGCCCAGCATCGAGATCGCTGCCGTTGACCGAGTGTATGCCAAGCGCTTGGCGAACCATTCGTCAGGATCCACGAAGTATTCCATGAAGAAATATTTCATGACGGGGTGGAATCTTTCCGTCACCTTTCGATAGGTATTGATTCGGTACTCAGTGGTCTTACCCTGTGCATTCGAGATTTCTTTTCTACACTGAGATCCTTTGAGATCCTTAGGGAAATACCTCTCGTGGGCGGGCATCAGGAACTCGTGCAGTGGGATAGTGTGCGGTACGAATTCTATCAAGCCGGAGGCGGACGTCAGGGGCAGGACTTTGTATGTTCTGATTCCGAGACTTCTCTGCTGCGTAGATCGATGAAGCTGGAGCAGCGATGAAACAGCCGCAAAAACCTGCTCCATGATGGCGTCTTGGCGTAGATCGTCGTTCCCGCCTTTCACAAGTTGTCTGTATGATTCTCCATCGGTGGCTATGGCCGTGATAATCTTCGGAGCGCTCACACCTGACGCAATGGACATCTGTGGCTCCAGTTTTGCGATTGTCGGGACTTTCGAGTAGTCTCGATCTGCTGCCACCTTGAGTTGCATGGTCGGTGGTGGGATATGGTATTTCAGTAGCGCGTTTACGAGTGATTGTGCCGAGTGAATGTCCTTCAGAGCGATCTTATGTCCGGCCTTGAACTTAGCATTGTCCCTGTCAACAGCTAAGCGGTGGTAATAAGAGCTAGTCCGATCAACCGCCTGCCAAATCGAAGCGACGGCTTTGTTAGATTGCAAGAAGCCCGCAACTTTCTCAGTGGCCTGCAATCGCAGCACCGCGACTTGATCCTCCTTCCTCGTCTTCACCTTTGTTCCGGACCAAATTTGGTACATGCCGTGGTAGGGGTGATCGACGCAGATATTGCAGACAAGAGTGGTCAAGAGCTTCTGGAAGGGGTTTGACTGGTTCTGTAGCCTAGACGAAAGCTGGTTCATGAGCGTAGCAAATTTTCTTGTGGGAACTTTGTCAAGATAACGTTTTACGGCCTCATTGACAGCCTCTTCATCCGCTCGCTCAAGCCAGAGTGCGGTAAAGCGAAGAGCGTCGTTATCGTGCTCGTCCGATGCGATAAGTGACAACAGGTAGTTCTCCAGACTAAGTCTTACAAACTCGCTTCTGGTCTGTTCAACCCGACGAAGTTCTTGTTCGTCAAGGTGCAACCACTGTTTGGCTCGATTCAGATGAGACTGGTACCTGCTCTTCAACTGAGAGTCGCGGCTACTTGCGATGAGACTCTGAAGGGAGGCAACCTCTTCGCTCTTGCCTTTTTTCAGGTTCTGAAGCCTGGCTAGATCTTCGAGACCGTCTTGGTTTTGCAGCTGTTCGTCGCAAAATGATGCAAATTGGTGGAACACATGTCCGGCTTGTTGGCCCTGGCTCTTTCCCTTGAGTTCCTTAAGAGCCGGCTCTAGATAATTCTTCTGGATATGATGCGGCTTCTCCAGTTTTGCTACCGATACCTGGTGACCGATCTTGGATAGAAGATCTGAGCGGCTAACGGGAATCGTTTGTTTCTTGAGGGCAGACTCGTTATCAATCCCCTGGAGCATGCGAATCGAGTGTATCATCTCGCCGTGATCCCACAGCGAATTAGCTGCCTCAATTTTGACAGCGGCGTCAACCTTTAGACCCAAAGCCGCACACGGGGTAATTAGACCAGTAAGTGAAGTTGAGACATTCAGCGACTCCTGTGTGGCCTGGTGGAAACGATAGATACCCGAGGACATCAACTTGCAGCGGATTTCTATCAGACTCGCCTCAGCGGGAGTGATGTTGCGGAGCTTGGGTTGTTTGCTGATCAAGCTCAATGTAGTCTCCCTGCAGGATAACAAGTGACTAACGTCCGCGTACCTGGACAGTTTGATTAGCCGGAAGTCAAAGAGACCTAGAGACACAAAATATAACGGGATGGATAATGGGGACGGCGGACAGGGAGGACGAAGACAGACTAGAGAAACAAATGTGATGGGGGAAGTGATCTAGAAGGACGCCGCTAAAGGTGACAGCAGACCATTACAGAGAAGACGAAGTAGATGATAATCATAAAAAAGACATGAATGTCAACGACGGCAAGGACGCTGCCAAGGGAACATGGTTAAGGAAAACACATAGGGATAGTACCAAGTAGTAGAGAAAACGAGGATAAGGCGAACGGCAAGGGTGATAGTCAAAATCAAGGTTTTGCATACGTACCGTCCGCGTCTCATCCACTGGCCTCGATGTTCGAATTTCCCAAGCAAGCCCTCAAATTCCGAGTAATCAGCAATGTTCACGGCATCATCCAGCTCTGTGAGCACTGCAAGGGCCCCAAGCTGTTTCCTCAACTTCGCAGCGTTCAACCCGCGGTTAGTGACAAGACTGCGCATCGTTTGACTGAAGCCATCATGAACGGCGCTTCGTATGGCATGCGTGTCTGAGGCTTGTTGAATGTTTTGGTAGGCCTTGTAGATTGTCACAGCGTGATTATTGGCTGACGTCGGCGCCGGAAGATTCCATCGTTCCAGCCGGCGAGCGGTTTGGAACATGCTCTCAAGCGAGTCCTCATCATCGTCGTGGCTTTGTTGGGTTTGCTGGATGGAATAGGACAGGCCTGCGAGGCCCAAAGTACCCAGCGCCCGCACGAGGGACTGGCTGTCGGATCGCGACGCAGGATCGCCAGTTTGGACATGGTTGTCGTACTGAGCTCCACGGAAAGCCAGAAGCTTCGATCCGTCCTTCTCGTATTCTAGACGAGCAAGGACACTCGACAGATCCGAGGTCTGAGGCAGTCCGTAGTAGGCGTCGGGGTCATCGATGTTCTCGAAGATAGAAAGAAGCACATCGGTCGAATCTTCATCTCGCACGGCTGACGATCTTCGAGATGTTCGAGCTATTTGAGAGACAGCGATTTCAGTAAAGAGCAGAGCGGTCTTGTACATGGCACAACGTGATGCAGCTGATGCGGCTAATGTGAAATCGATTTCGAGCCACGTAGCACGATCTGCGATGGATGACTCCTTGGGTAACTTCTGCGTCCTAAGATACAACATGGTGTTGATCAGCTGCTTCTGGTTTGTGAGGGCTGAATCGTCCTGAATCTTGAGCCATTCCTTGCCGGCCTCAGAAAGATTACGCTTGATTACTTGTTGTCTGTCGAGCTGGCTGTATAATGCAAGATGAACGATGAATGGGAACGCGTCCTGTGCAAACCCCTTGACCTTCTGAAGAATCGGTACTAGGGCGCCCAGTAGGATATATTCGGGTACTGATTGCGCCAGGTGAACTGCCAGTTCTTGAATCCATTTTGAGCTCTCGATATGATCGCGGAAGAATACTTGCGAGTCGGGGATAATCTGCGAAGGAGAGTAATCAGATGGCGGGATGCGGTAATCGCCCCAGGCTGAGGCGAGACACAGAGATTCGGCCAATGTTCGTTCAGCGGCCACAAGTAAAGCGTTGTCACCCTGGGAGGCGGCTTCCGAAACTACTGCCCTAAGGGCAGATTCAGCGAGGCCGGCCGAGTCCCTACTCTGGGTAAGTTGTTGCAGCAGATTCAACAAGCCTTGTTCGGAGTCATTCGATCCGGGAGCGAGCTTGTTGTATCGCGAGAGTTCGGATTCTTCTAACAGTTCTGGCTGGATTTCTCCAGACGCAGCAAACGATCTGCCTACCACGCGGCCGGCCCAGGCAAGATATTCGTCACTTAAAGTTAGAGCATGGCAGCTCTTCCAGACAAGTCCACTATGACGAAGGGCTTGGTCGTCGTTGTCGATGACGTCTTGGCCGCCGGCGGAAGGTACGACAAAATCTCCGCAAAGCATACCAAGAGTCAGATCCCGGGCTGCCTCGTTCAAGAGCTCCTTCTCACGCTCTCCATCCTTGAGGATTTCCAAGAGCAGAGTGCTCTCGTGGGTGCCCTTCTCAGCGTTGCCAGAAGATCTAATGTTGGATGCGGATTGTGTGATTGATCTGAAGGCTTGTCTTTGGCGATCGTCCGCGAAGTTGGCTGATTCATAGCCTGCGAGATATGCACTGAACCAAGAGTGAAACTGCTGAGCTTTCGTCATCGTCGCCTTGAATTGACCCTCTTGCGTCGTGCTTGATTGGCTAGACTCGAGGAACACTCGAAGAGAAGCTAGCGTGGACAAGGAATAACCAGCAAGGAATGACGGTAGAAGATGCCCGTTTCCATTCGTAATCAGGTAGCGAGTGACGCCCAACGCGTCGTCTGCAGACTCCGAGTCAACGAGAAAGGGTCTTATAGACGACAGCAGCATTTCAAGAGGGTAACCTTCAAGCGCAACAGGGCCAGCCAAGGCAATGACAACCCGGACCTTTCTCAACACCGAACAGGCGTGGAGAGAACCCAAGGCCGGACGAACAGTACTGAAAAGCTTCCTCGTAACCGCCACCAGAAGCGCTGGAGTCCACAGTTTTTGTAGCTCGTACTCTGTTCTGCTGCACAAGTGGAACAACTCCTTCAAGAGAAACTTAGCCCGGAACATTGGTTGCTGATTTGCCGGAAGCGACGTGGTTGACTGAGAGAACTTTTTCATTTGGTCAATATTTTGGGCAGCGTAGCTGAAATTCTTGTCCCGTGCCAGATACTTCTCAATGGGGTCTTCTTGATCGAAAATATCAATCAGTAACACTACAATATCTGCGAAGTTGAGATATACGTGGTCTAGGAACGGTTCACGTCCCAGGAGCTTGCGAACCCACGCTTCGCCGCCATGGCCATCGCTGTCGCCGTCAGACGTCGTCGTGCTAGTACCATGAGCAATTGTATACGCCATGATTTTCGTGAAACCTTGCTTGACCATGTCGGACAAAGGCACGCCAAGTCTTTGGGACAAGGTTCGCACGCTATCGTAACGTCCTCGCATAACTTCCAAAGCAATTGCCTCGGCTTGCGCTTCTTGAAGCAGAGCGTCCAGGCTTGCGAAGCCGAAAATGTCGAAAGGTATGTCGTCGATGGCTTCTGCCTCGAGCCAGGTGTACAATAATTGCGGCTGGAAGATGTCGAAAAGCTCTTTTGGAGATGTCAAATGAAGAGCCTCTGCAACCTGCTGCACGCACCTTTTGGCGTACCTGACAGACTGTACAATCTTACCGGGTGTTTCGAAGATGTGGTAAATGCATCTCCTCAGAAGGGTTGGCCAGCGACATGCAAGTTTAGAAAGAACGAAAAGCCGGAACGCTATACCTTCTGTTGACTCCGCGTCAGTGGGCAGACAATCCAAGACTTCCAGAAAAAAGGCCTCGTGCGCAGTGAGAACGTAGAATTCGAAGACGTTTGGCAAGGCTGATCCAACGCAATGCTTCACGTCTAGCGTTCCTCCTCGGAGGAGAGACAGCAGAATAGTATGGCAGGAACCGCCGACGTTGGCTCCATACTGGGGATCGGTCTGCAACAGAGACAGAAGTAGGCTTGCGAGGGACATCTGTGATTTCGGAGAAAGGCTATTCTTCGGCAAAGATGCTTTGACGAAATAATTGTAAAGGTCGCCAACGAAGGTCGATATCTCGTGGCTTTCGTCCATCCAGACATGGATCAAGCCCTCCAAAATGCTCAAAGCGGTTGAATGTGCCACTTCGCAACACGTGTATTCTACTTCTCCAATGATCTCGCCAAGCTTCTCAACGACCCTTAACGCATCATCGGGCCCAATAACAAGGTCAGATGCAAACAGTTCGGATGAGAAGGACGAACACATCAAGAATTCGTCGTTCGAGAGGCCCAGAAACTGGTCCAAGAAGTCTTGAGGAATCAAACCATCCACATCGCTGTTACTGTGCATCGATTCGAGGAAAAACAGTCGTTGTGCGGTTGCGTGGTTGAAAGCCGCCGAATCCAGGCTCATGGCCACGCTTAGTCGAGGTATATCTGTCGTTTTTGCTGCAGCGCTCGCCTTGCTTTCCTGAGAGTCAAACTCGTCATCCAGATCCATGATGTCTGCATTTTGCCTAGACGACTGGCGGAGTGCCCGCTCGTGATATGTCCCGGCTAGGTATGCCCATAATCTCAGCAGGGGTGTACTACTTGAATGACTTTTGGAATTCTCCAAGGCTGGCGCTGAGGGCGGCGGAGGGGCTGAAGGACGGTCTTTCAGAAGAGTGCTGATGCTCTTCCGGTCCATGCATGGAAGAATGGGGCGTATGATTCTGAACAGGACGTCAAAGAGTTGAATGTCATCTGCCTGAAGAGTAGCGTCAAGAGTTGAATCTGAGAGCTTTGAAAGGGTGGACTCAATGTCTCGGGACTGCGTCGAGTTGAGGTCGGCCATTTGGTCCACAATCATCGTGGCAACAACAGCAGTCGAGAACAGACTGTGAAGCTTATCTGATGATATCTGTGTGCCGCCCTCTGATCCTTTCCTGGTCCAAGATTCGCATACAGCTTGCAGCAGCTCGACTTTCGGGAAGAGCAGTTCCAGGACCAACTTTTTCGATGCATGGAAAGTCGATGAGTCGCCAGCCTTGACTGACTCAGTGGATGCTGCTTGGCCACAGCTGGTGAGGCGCACCTTTGCAGCCTTCGGTTCATCTAACAACAACAGATACCTCATCACGGCCGAGGAATGGTGGTGAGCCTTCCAAGTTTGGCATATTGGCCCTCCTGTTACGGCCTCGTGCGAAGCAAGGGACAAAAGAGAAGCACCACAGCAAGCACGGAGCAGGTTGGCCAGCTCGGGTACTGGCAAATGAAACGATTGAAGAGACGCAAAGCTCGAATCAGCTACCAACTGTTAGAAAATCAACATTTAAAAATGGGCGAAGCTTGCCTGGATGCCATCTCAAGAAAACCCATCGAACAATGTGGTGACATGTCGCTTGACTAGCGTTTGGTAGCTTGACGTTCCGCAGAAATAGCAAATGCAGCATCAGCAAAATAGAAGAATCCATGAGCAAGGCAGGGCCGTTGACATCGGCAGTGGTGACTATACTGCCTACTTCATCCGAAACATCGTGATAAGGGATGAGATTCATCTCTAGAATTGCGTGTAGCAACACACAAGCCGCTCGACTTGTCCCAGGGAGGCTCACTGCGCGAGCAGCAATTCGCCATGTATGCTTCCATACAGCTTCGTCGGTCTTGAACCTTGCACAGCTGTGAGACGTCAGTATCAGTACTCGGAAACCAGCTAGTCGCACATAGAAAGGAGGGCAAGTACGACGGCGAAGAGGAATGACCGACACAGGAGAGGGTGATTGTGAATAAAGCACCAGGTAAAAACGGCGGAGATGAAAACGGCGGGACCAGCGGGAAGGAGAAACGGAGAGGCGAACATACCTTGCAAACGCGAGCATAGCCCAGCAGGCAGTTGTAGCATCTTTGTCCGTGACGAAAGTTGTCAGATCTGGCAGAAAGTCTCCAACATCTGTTGGCGTGAAAGCTTCCAAGTAAACCATGAATGGAATCACCTGCATCGACGTTCTTTGCGCCCCAGAGCTAGACAACCGCATCTTTTCCTGTAGACGACTTGTCCATTGCGTCTTGCGTTTTTTCCGAGGCTGTTCCTCTGCTGGCGACTGTGAGCGGTGGTGCTTCTTTTGGCTGATACTCAAAATTCTCTCTAGAATGGCTAGATTCTGCACGAACGCCCATTTTCTTTCACCATCGCGATTGTGAGGGCGAAGGCCGAAGAGATCGAGTGAAAAGTAGTCGTGGGGCAGCCGATGCGTAACAAAAGTCAGGTCATCTATCTGGAGTTGGGATCGATGGTCTCGTCGCAAGTACTCCAACCACAGCGCTTCGGCGAGGTCCTCAACATCTCTCAGGACATGACCGCCATCTTCTTGGAAGACGAGTTGCTCGAGGTGTAAATGAATGAGGAAAATGGTCCTTAGCATCTCATCTCTCACTGAGTTCAGCATCTCATCTTGAGAAACTGTTCGGGCCTGCCACCAATGACTGATTAGAGGCACGAGGTCTCGGGCCAGAGTGGTTGCTTGAGAAAGGTCATCGGCTTGAATTCTAGCCAACAACAAGTTGATGGAGGCAAATGCCAGCTGTATGATCTGACCCAGCCCGAGGTGTCGGACTTGTAATATCTGGGTCAGAGTCCTGGATAGATCCCTAGACCTTTTTCCAAGAGGCGCATTAGGAGGGAGAGCGAGGAGGTAAAGACAGTGCAAAAGGTCTTGGACGGTGCCGCGATGAATCTGGCCAGGAACCCGTTGACTGGGATTGGTGCTTCTACCAGTGGAAAAGCCGTGAGAAGCCGTTCCGGGAGCAGGAGACGCACGCGAAACAGACTCGCGATCAGCGTTCTCCAGGTAGCGCGACATTGCCTCAGTGCAGAAGTCCATGCAGGCTAGCCAGCCTTCCGCACCCAGCGTGGCGAGGTGCTCACCATTCGACTGGTGGCTTAGAAGGGCAACGAGAGACCTGATGTAATCCTTGATGAGAGGCTCGACGTACTCATCGTCAGGGCCGGGTAGAGTCTGGGTTATGTGATCGATTATGGCCAAAAGAGTCTTTCTCTTCAATCTCGATGCACCATGGTTGACTGCTAGGCGTAGTGCTTCTGCGCACTTTGATAGGCGTGAGCTGGCTGCAGCCGCAGTCGTCCTTTTGCCACCGAGGTAGCTCTGCTTCTCGGTTACAGCGCAACGGAACAGAGACTCGAAGATGTGGTGATAATGCTTGTCGCCCAGTGTGGATCTAGAGAATGTCAGCAGAGTCCTTGTCCGTTTTAAGTAGAACGTCGTCTTTGATTTCTGCCATCCTGAGTCTCTGCTCGTCATCTCCCATTGCCGTTCATAGTTATCGCCCTGAAGTCCTGATGTTTGTGGTGTCTTGGGTCTATTGTCAAGATGTTCTTCTCGAACACCGATACTGACCGAATATTGCGCATTATTTTCCTCTATTTAAGGGAGAAAAAAAAAACCTACAAATTTCCGGTCTTGCCCTTCTTATCCAGGAGGAAGATGAGGTCTATCGTAGTTAGTATCTAAGCGCATTGAAAAAGAAAGTACTTACCGTCCAGACCCGATCCACGCTCCTTGAGCGTTCCCCCAGATATGGCGTCTAGAACGAGTCAGCCTTCCAGTCGCTATTGTTTCATATCACACAGACGTACCTATAGCGTCGTTGAGGGTGATCTCCCCCGTTTTAATCTTGGGTGGCGCCATCATTCAACTATTGAGATAGCGTTTGTCATGCTTGTTGTTGTCGACGCCCAACGCTGATTGGGAATGATGATATCAGGGACAGTCAACTTGCTTGAGGCAAGTAAGCGTGACCAGGTACCTTCGCTACCTATCTACCTTAAGTAATTGAACTTGAACACAAGGCAGGAAAACTCAGGGGACCCAACCTTCTTACGTTGATTTAGATAAAGACACCTTCTTTGGACGATGTGCTGCAACCTAGGGAAGGTAAATAAAGGTATGTTCACAATCGCAACGTCAGACGCGGCATGCGTAGCTCATCAAGCTTCGCGCGCCTTCAGGTACCTCCAGCTCCCTGGAGCTGTCCCGTAGGTGCCTAATCCCTGTTGATTCAACGGCAGAAAAGACCATCTCCTGCCATAAGTGGACCGCTTTGTTGACTTTGCCCCGGAACATCTTTGCCCCGGGGGTGATTCTCCTTTGACATAGCAACCCGACGGGTGCAGAGCATCCACGCGTCGGCAGCAAGGCTCACTGGAGGAATTGCCGACCTGAGGTCCACTTTAAAATTCCCAGAATCTCGAAAGTCGTCACTCGGACAGACAGCGACGACCCAAATACACCCCTGACCTCGTCGCGCCCCGCCATCGCGACAATTTCGCGGGCTCAGTTCAAGCCCATGAGACCATCAGACCTCGAGGCCATGCAGTAGCGCGCCCAATTCCTCAAGATGGCCGAACCTACCACACTCGAAGCGCTGCAGGCTTTCCACCGCGACCTAGCTGCGGTCCGCGATGGTCGCCCTGAAGGCGCCGACTCCCTAGACAACCCCGTTATTCAGGCCGTTTTCGAAAGAGAACTGGAGCGAGTATGGCAAAGACCGCCAAGAGACGAGAAGAGCAGGAACCAGGTGAAGTCTGGTGAGTTGCGGTCTGCAAGCTTCCCGAGTCGATTTGTAAGCTGACGAGCATGATGCGCCAGGCAAGATCGTGATCGACGAAGAAGAATACTCCATCAACGAAAACTTCCAACAGATCGTCTTCAATCTCGCCGATGAGACAGAGATCAATGAAGTCGAGGCCGCGCGATACATCCTTGAAGCCGAAGAGGACCCCGCGATTATTGGCCGCTCACTCCTCGAATGCGGCCTAATCCGAGTCCATCAACATCGCAAATATGTTCTCGACTGCGTTCGTCTGATGTTAGAGATCGACGGCTTTGACGAGGAGGATATTGACGCCGAGATTCTCAACGGCGTTCAGATGTACCTGTCAGCTGCGGTGTTTCAGAACTTGCCCGGAGAGACTGCTTCGTCCCAGAAGAGGCTGCTACCGAGATGCACGTCGGCTATGCAAGATGTCAGGGGATGGCTCCAGAAAATTGCCGACAAGATGACTGCGGCGGCTGTATTGATTAATGGACAAGGAGGACAGGTTCCTGAGGAGATGGAGACTATCGAGTTCTCTCGAGTTAGCTTATACCAGCAGCACGAGCTGCTGGCCATCATCCTATGCCGCGCCATTGAGAAGCGAGAAGCCGAAGTTGGAGACTTCAAGTCGTTCTTGCAGAACCTCAGAAATGCGGACAAGTACGATGTTCTGTTAGGTAAGTCAAGTATCGCCCCTAGTAGCTGGCTCTGTCGCTGACACAACTCGAGCGCACCTATTTCCTGCTTTGGGCGCATACATGACTCTTTATGGGTCAACTGAGGGTATATCAAGCCTCGCCATGGCTAGAGAGCTTCATCCACTCATTACCGACGAGAGCCCATGGCGCCTTGTGTACCTGCAAGCAGCAGTCAAGGCTTGGTGGTTATCCGAGTACAGCGGGTGGTACCTCGATGACTCGCTTCTTGGTGGCCTGGAAGGCGTGGACTTGGATCAGGGTGAGTTGTGGTTCATCTTTAGAAACCACATCATGCTAATACCTTGTCAGAGGACCGACAGAGATCGAAGCAGTTCTTGGAAGCACTGAAAGACGGTGCTTTTGATTTTATCCTCTCTATCGCCGCTGACATCAAAACCCCTGAATGGGTTGACCCGTCGAGGATAACAATGCGCAACTGGCTTCAACGCAAGGCGCCGCCACTGATTTCTGAGTCGATTCACTTCTCGGATTTCTTCCAGCAGTCCTTGACGTCTCAGCTAGAGGTATTCGTCGATGCATTTATCTCCAATCTTCCTGACGTGTTGCGAAAGCTTCGCGTAGAAGAGGATGAGCAGCGGCAGCTGAGCCAAAGTCACGAACAGGATCTTGACCTGGAACGCTTCTTGGTCATCATCGCGTACGCTTACGAGGGTCGTCCTGATGCTGCGATGAACTTCTGGTCCGATCCTGATAGCAACCTGGCGGGCTTCATGCACTGGGCATCACGAAGAGCATCCACACCACTCGTCAGTTCCTTCTGCGAGATGCTACAAGCTATTTCCGGCAACGACGACTGTGCCACAGCTGCCCACGAGTTTTTGCTGGACGAAGGTCATCATGCCTCTGGAAAGATGCGCAGGTCTCAATCCCTTACCTGGCAACAAATTTTCAGAGAGTTGGTGTTTTTCTCAAACAAAATCCGGGAAAAGACACAAACGTCGCAGGCTCCAACGACGTATAGACCTGGTCGACCAAGCAGCGACCAGGCCGAAGCCGAACCGGAATCCACCATGATGTTGCAATCTTATCTGCGACTGATCACCAAGCTTGCTTCGGAGAGTGAAACGGCGCGACAGTTCCTCCTGAAGGAACCAAGCTTTAATCTTGTTGAGATGCTCTTTCAGCTGGCCAGTAGCCCTGTTCCTGCTGATTTGCGAGCAGGTACCTTCATGGCCCTACGTGCGTTGATCACTCGCAAGACGCAGGAAGAAGCCAACATCATGTGGCAATGCCTAGAGGCTTGGATGAACGGTGCCTACATCGTTACACCTGTTCAACATCGGTCGCCCCAAAGCTCGCCCGTGGTATCCATGGAGAGCGTCAGCGATGACATCTGTCACGGCTTTGAAGAACCTCATGCCTTCGTACAACTCCTGATTTCGCTTGTGACACCTCCGGAAGACAGCAGCTCTCTTAACGACGGCTTGCCTTTCCCTGAAAACCTTGGCTCGGCCAATCGAATGCCTGGTATCGAGATCTATGTAGATACTGTACTAGGCAAGGTCTTTGCCAAGAAGGCCAACGAGGTGAACGACATCAACCAGCTCAGAATGCTTCGACTTAGCTGTCTCGAGTTCGCAGCTACCTGCCTGTCGACATTCAACGAAAACTTAATCATCATCGCCAACGAGACCAACATTCCTATTGACTCAGCAATGGCTGCAACGGATCTTGCAACATATGTCAAGCTGCATCCATTTGCTCGTGTCATGGAGTGGATGTTCAATGATAAGGTCATCAATGCCCTCTACCAAGCGATTCACCAAGACGCCGCGGACGTTGGCAACGCTGCGCCCGATTCCCCCGTCATCCTGGGCATCCTCAGAGCTGTGGATGTTATCTCGAAAGTTTTGGATCTTCAGGCAACTTTCCTTGATTTAGTCCGACCTATCATCAAGATGCAGTCCAACCATCGACGGCCACCTGTTGCCAACGCCGCCTACGCCTCTTTTGAGGATGGTCTGGTCGGTCACTTAGGCCTTGTGGTTGACCTCGGAAGCTATTGCGCCTTAGGTCATCCTGACCTGACTCTAGCCTGCTTGAAGCTGCTGGAAAAGATGACTGCTTCCTTCAAGATGACATCGGCATGGTCCTCCAACCATGGCCGCAAGAACCATCGCAACAAGGCAATTGTAGCCATGGAGGCTGATGGGGAACATGAAGCTATCTCACGATCTCTTGCTGCGGAGCTAACAGCACCGCTGGATCTCGGCCGCGAAGCCGAATCGCCTAATTACCTTACTAAATCCTATATCCTAGACTTCCTTTCTAGCTGCCTTGCGGCAAGTCCGCACAAGCCCACGATTGCACACTTACTTCTGGGATTCCAGTGCGGCGTTGACACGCTAGCGGTAGACTCGGATGGATCGTTTGCATCCAGAAATTCCCTATTCCACGCTATGCTGAGGCTTCTCTTGGAAACTCCTTTCGGCGACCCGCAGGGCATGAGACAGTGGCTTATTTCTTTGAAGAGCAAATGCATGCGCATCCTGCGTGTGTTGTGGACTTCACCTTTGTCAGCTCCTCTCATCATCGAGGAGCTGAGAGACAACGACGTTCTGTTCCATTTCTTACTGCGTGAGGTCATTATCCATCCGGCACTGCCGTGGGAAGGGCAGGACATCAACCTGCCCCAATTCCCCTTAACCGAGGGCGCAACAACACTGATTGATTTTCTCGCTCTGCGGAGCATGAGCTTGGAGTACATCGCCATGGAACTTTGCAGTGTTTCGCAAAGTCGGATGCCCTCACTCAAGCGACGGATATTTGAGGCTCTCAACGGACAGATCGTTGGCGACAACAACGAACCTATGACGATTCCCACAGTCTTTGACCTCTACGACTTTTTACTCCCGGAAGGCATTTGGGACATGTCCCCGCCACCACTCCAGTTCTACAACGAGCTCGACCTGAGGATATGTTTGGAAGAGGATGACCTCGGCAATCCGATTTACAATATAGACCGTGCCAAGGAAATTCTGCTATTAAAGCGCAGCGAAGATAGAGACAAAGGCGTCATGCTGTCAGCAGCGGACTACACTGCCTTGGAAAGAGAGGAGGCTGCAATCGTGGATTATCTCATATTCACCAACAGACAAAAGCGGATAGCGTCGCAAAGCCTTGGGGTTCTCAAGACATGGACAAGCCTGCTTCTTGTCATGGTTGAGTCGAATGAGTTCAAGGGCACAACAGAAGCCTCATTCTATCTCCAAGCACTCCAAGCCATCCTGCCCGGTCTAGAGGCCTCCGCGTCTGAGCGTCCAGAAGAGGCGATGGAGCTTGCCAAGCTTGCAAAGGTCCTCCTCTTCAAGCTCGAACTGACCTCGAAGCCTGCACTCGACCGCGAGAGCCAAGCCATCGGCAGCCTCGTCAGCGACAAGCTCTACCAACTCTTCCAGATCTGCCTGCAAGCCATCGGCAAGTGGGCCGGCTCATCAGACCTTCGCGCAGTCTACTACAGCATCTGCTACCGCTACCTCACGGGCATGGTCGACCAAGGCCTTCTCGTCGCCGGACGGAAAAAGACGATCAAGACGATCCAAATCTACGGCGAGAGACTCATCAACGTGATCTGCGACGACGCCTACGGCAGCGACGCCGCATGCCAAACAGCAGCCTTCATCCTCCTCAACGCCCTCGTCAACCTCTGCCGCCAGGAAGACGATGCACACATCGTCGAGACCCTCAACCGCCTCAACTTCATCGGCATCCTCGTCGACTCTCTCCGCTCCATCCTGCAAGATTGGGCCGAGATCGTCCGCACGGGCAACTCCGCACAGGAGACGTACGTCGCCGCCAAGTTCGCTCTGCTTCTGCAGCTCGCGCAGACCAAACCCGGCGCCAAATACATCCTCCACGCGAACCTCCTTCGCTCCGTCGAGGCGTCTGGGCTCTTCGCCGCGGATCCCGAACTCCAGATCGAGCCCACGAATTCCAAGGCGCTGGAGAAGCACTACGAGCTCCTCGCCAACGTCACGCGCGTCGTGGGTGCTGCTATCGTCAGCAGAGGCGACAGCAACATCCTGCAAGGTCGCAGGTTCTTGACGGAGCACCGCATGTTGGTGACGCATACTCTCAAGCGCAGCGCGGGCATCGGTGCCGTTGAAGGGGAGGGTTTGTTGGAGGAGAGAATTGACGAGTTGGCCGAGGGCTTCATGGTTCTGATTGCCGCGACGGGCTTCTTGGAGGTAAGCGAAGCACCCACCCAATTCCTCACAGTATCAAACAAATCCATCTGCTGACACGATTACACTAGTTTGAGAATGAAGTGATGCCGGAGCCGAGAAGACAAGGCCCCGCGCTGTTCACTTGAGAATACCCATGTACGAGAAAGAGATCGAAGGGGAACAATGGCTGAGTAATGTATACATCGGTTAGAGTAGGGACAAAAGATTAAGAAAAAAAAACCGTCCAAGAGTCCTCGGTTTAGATGAGATACCATGCCATCCCATGCATGAAATCGGGCATTCAAGGGAGACGGAGATTTCGGGAAAGAAAAGAAACTTCGTTCCCTGCAAATATGTATCGGTTACAGCGTCTTATTTACGCAGACATTCCAGATGATTCAGCCTGCCCTGCACCTGCAAGTTTTGTCGTTTCGGGAATGTCTTCTCCAGTAACGTTTGTAAAATCAACGGCCCCATCACCTGTAATAAAAAGCATATCGAATAACGCACGATTGTAGTACACAGCGTCTATCTCCATAATGATATTTCATCTTTACTGACTAAGGCGCAAACCTCAGAGCCTGTCACCCCATTTGCCCGCTTTCCTGGGTGCATAGGGCTAAGCCGAACGGGTATCACAAGAAAAGAAATGACAATAACTTATGCCCGCCACCAACGCACTAAAAATGCTCAGAATCCGTTGCCATGCCACCCACCTTCCATTTATCATGTCTTCGTGTTTGATGCTAATAATGTTTGGCCCTCGGTCCCGTAGATCCAGGTCAATACGTGCTTGTTTTTTCGCTGCCTGCACAGCGTCTCTCCCATAAGATCTGGTTCAAGAGGTGGCCGTCGAGCAGTTGTGCTTCGTTTCAAACAGCTGCCTCCGAGAAAAGTGCGTTCAAGCACGTTGCTTTCCCTTTCGGCTTGCTGTCATGAGCTTCAACTCCAGTGGCCAGAAGCCTCTGGTTCTCGGATTATATTCGCTGCGGTCCTTCGTTTCGACTTTTTGCCTACAAATCGGGCACTTGTTCCTCGTAGCGTCAACATTGAGCGCTGAGTGTAGACATTCGGAGCAGAATAGGTGACCTGGACGACAAATTAGATAATTTCACTAGTAGCAGGAAACAGCCACATACCGCAATGCGTGACCGTCAAGGCAGTGACGTCGTCCATGCAGATGACGCATTGGAAGGCCGACAACTTGACCTTCTTGTCCTCCTTGGGAATCAGCATCTCCTTTGGTACCTCGTTAGAGTCCACGAGATCGATGATGCCTTGATCCTTGGCTGCTTTTCCCTTGCCCTTCGAGTCCTCCTTGTCACCAAAGATATCGTCGTCGTCTTCGACCTTGGGGGCCGGTGCTGGTAGGGAGCTGGGCACTGATCTAGTATGCGTGGCCGAAGCTTGGGACGTTCGACGTCGCTTGTTTGAAGCAGGAGTACCTCGAGATGCTGTTGAAGAAGGCGCATTCCTCTTGCGGTTGGGGTTGGTTTGCGGGGTATCGTCCCGTTCATGGTCAGAACTACTGATGACGGTGGTGGACGCCCTTCGGCGCGTCTGGACAGGCATGACGTCTTCCTCGAGTTCGTTGTCTGAGCTTACAAAAAGTGATTCCTCAAGCTCGATGTTCGCGTGTGGTGCTACTCGTGGGGGAGCAGCCGCAGTGTGTATTGTGGTGGTTGGTAGGGTCGGAGCAGGACGATTCGGCCGAAGCGAGGAAAGGGAGTTTTGAGACCTTGAAGTGCTCGTTTGTCGGGTGCCTGAAGTTTGTGTTGCCTGCGGATAGGAAGATGGGGAGGAGAAATCGCCGTCGATCAGCTGAGAAAGGAAGTCGTCGCTGTCTGGTTCGCGGGCGGGCGTGCGCGGGTTGGCGCCGAAAGCCGCGTCAAGGTAGTCGAGATCCAGGTCGGCGGTAAAGTCTGAGAAGGAAGGCAGAGCCAGCGGTCGTGGTTGCGAGTTATCGACTGGCAAGGTAACACAATTCCTGAAAAATGGTGTGGGCTGGGGGTTTTGCTGTTGTTGTTGTCGTTGTTGTTGCGAAAGTGAGGTTGTCGAAGTGGTGTTGATGGCGGTTGGGAGCCCTGAACCTTCAGTGGGTTCCGGATCACTGTCCAACTCGATGGGTGCCTGACTACTGCTGCCTCGCGCAACACCCCTGTCTGCACTGAGGTTATTCACCGGTCGAGCTCTGCGACGAAAAGAAGCTGTTAGAGTCGGCTGGGGCAGCGGCGGCGTGGGCAAGAACGGAATGAGGCCCGGCATGGGAGGTAGGAGAAAGCGCAGGCTGCCGTCTTTTCTGGGAGCGGCAAGGAGGAATTGAGCGTCAGGAACGATATTTCTACGGGCAACGGGGGACGGACAATGACATGAGAGCAAAGAGCTTAATTAATGGCCCGGCAAGTTTCCACAGAAGGGAGGTCGAATGTCGACAAAGGAATCCTTAGCCATATCTTGCGCGATTGGGAAGAGTGAGGTGGAGGGGGGACCGGAGCCAAGAAGGTAAAGGCACGCGGAAGGCGAAAGCTAGATGACGGCAGGACGTCCAGCGTCGTGGTTTCGGGGTTTCGGGGTTTAGCCGCAGCAGATTCGGGGGTTGCTCCACCTTACGTTTAGGGACCTTACTTTTCGGGGCAGACTGCGGCCACGACGGGCTCTGAGTTGGTTAGGTGCCGTTCGATCGACTGACTTTCTAACTTTTCGGCAGCGATCTTTTACCTCTTGCCGTCTCAGTCATTGGTCCAGCATGCCTAACTTTCAAGAGACTGGTTTTGGATATGCCCTTTCTGTCTCCAATGGTATTGACCGAGGCAGGAACAACGGTCGGGTCATCGAAAGGGGTTAGGAAAAGACAAGCGCCTCGAGCAGCATTCTCCTGGTCTTCAGGTAGTGCTACCCGAAGCTCTGCGCGTTTACTCACCGTACTGGCGCTATTTCACTTTAGCGCTGTGGTAACTAGCACAGGTTCTGATCGGAACCGAGTACTCATCTTTGCGCACATATGTGTATTCTAAAAGTTGATGGTTTTGTCGGTAGTAAACGTGCAATGTCTTCCTTTCTTCCTTTTGGGTTTATTTTCCCCCCTCCTCCGGCTGTAGAAGCTACCAACTTGAAATTGTGTCTTTCTCAACAGTCTTTATTGGCTTCAATCCAGTCAGCAACCTGAAATGGCGTATATATGCGTTGGCTCTCTCTGACATCGCAGTAGCTACCAAGATAATGGCACCGACTCTCCCAAAATGAGACCAATATTTGTGCATTAGATCACTCCTTACCTAATGCGTGGGAGCTGCCGTGCCACAAAAGCAGATTATGAAGTAAGTCCTACCGTAGTAGAGGCCGTGGTCCAATATTCTTCACAAGTGCACCCATGCCTAGACTAGTTTGTAGGTAGGCGTATCCAAATACAACATTACCATTAAGTTGGCATCCTGTGGGCAATGTAATAACATCTTCGCCATTCTGGAAATTTCACCATTCATCCAACCACATGCGGGTTTTTGTTTGTAGCTACCACTCGCAGATTGCGTCCGAGATTCTTTTTCGCAAGGAACGTAAATGAGCTTGCATTTATTTATTGATGTTCACAAGCCAACTGTGGTGTTTTCTTAGCCATGTAGATGCTGATGCTCTTGAGTTGGCTCATGTCCAGGCCTTTGGTGAGCAGGCGAAACTGGCAAAACACCATGGATTAGGCCGCGAATCCTGGCATATTTCTCTCTTCCAGCGTCGGTTCTTCAACGAAGATAGCTTGACATCCCGATTCATAAGCCAGGAACACACGCTGTAAATTTTCTTGAAGCGTTGGAGAGTGAGATCAATGGGCTTTGCCATTTGGTAGTGTTGGCGGCGGTGACGAAGCGAAATTTCACCATGTTGCTATGGTGTTCGTCCACAAAGTCTGTTGTAGTATTACGCAACACAGGCATTGACTTCGTCTATCAAAGTAGAGGTCTCGGGTCGCCAAGAAATCTGAGGTCGTCGGGCCATGTCACCTCGAATGAGCTAGGTAACCCTTAGCGGCTCAACCCGGAGCGAGAATAAACGCAGAAATTTTGTTTTCAAGATGGTTTTGAGGTTCTGCGTAGGTGACGGGCCGTCCCAGTTGCAAATGTTTCTTGCAAGACTCTTCGGGAGGAGAATTCCCCAGCTCAAACAGCAAGGCCACTGGAATATCAACGTAGAATGCGACACGAACGTGGCTGAACATGGCAGGGTGACAAAAGGCACAAGAAGCCAGGACCCGAGCCATCAGTTTTACCCGACCTTACCTTAAGGTACCTTACCTATGAAGGAATACCCACTCAGTACGTACCTCCGTTGCTGCACCCTGGCGCGGAGCCTTAAAATGTGGATACTGGCAAGAGGAGTGCACCAGCAACTCCCGTCGTGCAAGGCAAGGAATTCTAAGATCACTGATTGGCTGTAAATTCCTGGTCGGGAGACCTAAGCTAACGCGCCCCTCTTCTGCTTCTATCGCGACGCCTATCAAAGCGGAGTGGTGACGGCAGCTTTGGGTTTTTTTTTTCTCGACGTCGCTCCTACGCCCATCATCATCGCCATCACCGTTTCGCCCATCCCATGCGAGCAGCACCATCTACGACATCTGAGGCCATGGTTTTTGGCCACGCGAATCCGAATAACACATAAAGTACCGGGTTATGCTTCATCATCGCCCGAGACGATGGTTCAACTCAGAAACCATATCTCGAGAGGTTCGACCGCGAGCTTCGTTCGCCTAGCGAGACACCATACTTTTCGACGCTTGGTATGGCGCTCTCAAATTCGTTGGTCGTCTGCTGTCACTGCAGACGCTGGGACAGCGAAGGATACGGATCAACGACAGCGAAGCCTGGCAGGTACGGCATGCACCCGTTTGTCTACTCGGTCAACCATTCACTGACCACCACAGTCCCTTCGCAGTCCCGCTACAATGATATCGGCGTTCAGCATCTCAGCGCCCATGTGTATAAGCAGATATTTCCCGACGGAAACACACCTCCGCCGCCAGAGCTTGTGAGCCTCGCAAAAGACCACTTGCGCAGACATGATCTCCTCGGCAAGAACACCGACAACAGCGAACCCATCGCATTCGATCTTCCGGAACTCCAAGGCAAAACGATGGACGAGCACTTTCATAAGCTGGCAGTCGACTGCGCAGAGCCGTACTTGTCTCTGGCCAAACATTTCGCGAGGGCTACCACACCGCCGAAGCCAAGAAAATGGGTCCGCCAAAGCGGCTGGACGAAGTACTATCCCGATGGCAAGACGGAGGCAGTAGATGCGCCCGATGATTCTATGCTCTGCTTCGATACTGAGGTTATGTGGAAGGAAAGCTCTTTTGCAGTCATGGCTTGCGCCTCGAGCCCGACAGCATGGTATGCTTGGCTGTCACCTTGGCTACTCGGTGAATCCGAATCCGACCGACACCTGATTCCGTTGGGAGACCCAAAGAAAGAGCGTGTTATCATAGGACACAATGTTGGATATGACCGAGCAAGGATACTGGAAGAGTACGATATCGAGCAAACTCGCAATCATTTCCTGGACACGATGTCCCTTCACGTCGCTGTCAACGGCATGTGCTCTCAGCAAAGGCCGACATGGATGAAGCATAAGAAGAACCGGGAATTGCGGGAGAAAATTTCCAGCCAGACCGACGATGTGCAATTGGCGGAGCTATTGAGCTACAGTGCGCGGCAGGAAGAGGCGGAGTTATGGGTTGAGCGCAGCTCGGTCAACTCACTCAGGGATGTCGCCAAGTTCCATCTTGACGTCACCATCGACAAGGCTGTCCGCGATGACTTTGGGGTTTTGGATCGTGAAGGTGTCCTCGGGAAGCTCGACAACCTGCTGGACTACTGCGCCGCTGATGTTGCCATCACCCACCGAGTATATCAGATTGTCTTCCCGAACTTTCTGGATACCTGCCCTCATCCCGTCAGTTTTGCGGCATTGAGACACTTGGCGTCCGTCATTTTGCCAGTCAACAAGAGCTGGGATGCCTACATTACCAACGCGGAAGCAACCTACCGCAAGCTTTCTGATGCTGTGCAAGAGCGTCTGATTGGTTTGACAGAAAAGGCATTAGAAATCAAGGACGACGCAGAAACATGGAGCAACGACCCTTGGTTGAAACAGCTAGACTGGTCCGGCCAGGAAATCAAAATGGTCAAAGGAAAGCGGAAGAATGACCCTCCTCGGCCAGCTGCGCGACAGAAGAAACCAGGTATGCCACAGTGGTACAAGGATCTCTTCATCAAGAACGACTCGCCAATCAGCATCACTGTGCGAACTCGAATTGCGCCGTTACTGCTCAAGATGTCTTGGGACAACCATCCTTTGGTTTGGTCAGAAAAGTACGGCTGGACTTTCCGGGTCGCAAGGAATGAGGCAGAGCAATACGAGAAGAAGCAAATGGTCAAGTGCGACTTTTCAGATTCGGATAAGGATGCGGACCTGCGTAAGGACGGCGGCATTTACTACAAACTGCCACACAAGGACGGCCCGCAGGCAAGGTGCACCAATCCCATGGCGAAGGGATACTTGTCGTACTTCGAAAACGGCACCCTGTCATCGCAATACACATACGCAAAGCAAGCGTTGGAGATGAACGCTTCCTGTTCGTACTGGATCAGTGCACGCGATCGCATCATGTCGCAAATGGTTGTCTACCAAAATGATATCTCTGGCAAGGTGGACTCTAAGGCAGTTAAGGATACCGAGGGGAACAAGACCGCCGAGGCCGAAAGCGAAGCTCCTGAAGACGTACAGGGCTACATCTTGCCACAAATTATTCCGATGGGAACTATTACGAGGAGAGCAGTGGAGAATACGTGGCTCACGGCTAGCAACGCAAAGAAGAACAGAGTCGGTTCAGAGCTCAAGGCTATGGTCAAGGCGCCTCCAGGCTACAGCTTTGTGGGTGCCGATGTTGACTCAGAAGAGCTCTGGATCGCAAGTTTGGTCGGAGACGCAACTTTCAAGCTACATGGCGGCAACGCCCTTGGGTTCATGACGCTGGAAGGTACCAAGGCTGCTGGTACGGATCTTCACTCGCGCACTGCAAGCATTCTTGGTATCACAAGAAACGACGCCAAGGTCTTCAACTATGGACGCATCTATGGCGCTGGACTGAAGTTCGCAGGCCAGCTGCTGAGACAGTTCAACCCCAACCTGTCTGATAAGGAGACCAATGAGACCACAGCAAAGCTGTACTCCAAGACAAAGGGCACCAAGACCACCAGATCTGTACTGAGCAAGCGGCCGTTCTGGCGCGGCGGCACGGAGTCATTCGTATTCAACAAACTCGAGGAGTTCGCCGCACAAGAGCGGCCGCGGACGTTTGTTCTCGGCGCAGGCATCACGGAGGCCTTGATGCGCCGTTTCATCAATCAAAATGGCTACCTGACGTCGCGTATCAACTGGGCCATCCAGTCTTCCGGTGTAGATTACCTCCACCTCCTTATCGTCGCCATGGACTACCTCACTCGACGTTTCAATATCGAGGCTCGACTTGCCATTACCGTCCACGACGAAATTCGGTACCTCGTCAAGGACCACGACAAGTACCGCGCCGCGATGGCTCTCCAAGTAGCGAACCTGTGGACGAGAGCCATGTTCGCTCAGCAGGTTGGCATAAACGACCTACCTCAATCGTGCGCCTACTTCTCCGCCATCGACATCGATCACATTCTACGAAAGGAAGTCGACATGGACTGCGTCACACCCAGCCACAAGGACCCCATCGCACCCGGTCAAAGTCTCGACATAGCCGACCTCCTCGCCAAGGGCGCCGAGGCCTGCCTTGACCCATCCATCGTCCCCGATCCGTCACAAGCACCCAAACTCGACGGCATTGCGTACAAACCCCGTACACCCGTCATGGACACCCTAGAAGACTCGACATCTAGCGATCCGTACTTCCTCAAGGCGCAAATCGTGAGCACCGAGGCTGAACTGAGCAATGTCCTCAAGGAGCGCAGGGCGGTGCTGAAGTCTCAAGAGGAGAAGAAGCCGCGAGTAATAAAGAAGAACGAGCGCAGCGTCTTGCCTTACCAGTCAGACGCCGTCTTGATGCCAGTCGAAACCATGACGGTGTCAGATGCACTCGGTAACAGGTTCACGAGGTTCGAAACCAAGAACCGATGGACCAACTTGCAAAAGGACAAGGGCCGGTGGTCTGGACCTAGCTCAAGGATCTAGACCGGTGGAAGAGGAGGAAATGGATTTGTGTGCCATTTAACGAGCCTCGACGGCCACAACTTCTATATGTATTATCCGCCCTGGTGGCTTCAAAAGTCGGCGTGGCGAGGCAAGGTTTGAATTCGGGGCAGATTATGTGTCGGCGTTGTGCGATGCTCATGGTTCGCAAAGATGTGGCTGCCTATTTGTTCATGTACAGATGTGTAATATTAACGAATGTGCTACGTGAGCCTGAACCCCCGCGATAAATACAGATCATTGTTTGATACCAGCCTTTGGTGACTGGTGCCATACATTTGGTAGATGTGAGGCGTCGTCTGCTTCGTTTGTCCTCAAAAAGAACCCTGGCACATCTAGCACTGAAAAAGTCTTCTTCCATACAACCTTGAGAGGAGAGATCGCCTGAGTTATCCCCCGGGGAAACCCTGTTAAGTTTTCATTTCTCATTCGGCGTGGAAAAGACCCCGTTTTTTTTTTCGGGCATAAAGGTTACTAAGAAACGCGTGGCCCAACATCGCTTTCTCCACACAGCACGCCGAGGTGCGCAGTGAGTACTCTTGCGCTATGAACGGGCTGTGTTGGCGCAAACCGCATCAATTCTTGTCTCTTGTGCCATGTGGTTCTGCAAATCGCGTGAGAGGAGGAGAAAAGCAGTTTCGCGTGTGTACTTGTGATGCGAGAAGTTGCTTTCATCGAGACCGGGGCTGTCGGCTGCGACTTGTCAACTCGCTCACTTTTTGCCCTTGCATACTTTCAACCCCGGATGACTGGCCGCCTACAAGCACGTCTGGAAATATGTCTTCGGATACCAGCAATAAGCCAGACTTGGGGGCATTGTTGAGTGACTCCCTTCACTACTGAATTGTTTGGGATGGTGGGATGTTTTCTTTCTTCCCGATTTTCGAATCACAAACACAAAAACTACACCATCCAAAAAAATATGTCTCACATAAAACCTGCCTGAGGTGGTTGCCGAGCATCTAACACAATCACCGGACTCAACATATTTGGCAAATCGCGCCGAGAAAAAAAAAAAAACGCTCGCTGTTCTCGAGCAAACAAGCGTCGGCGTTCCCCTCAGACCCTCATGTTCGAGGAGTTCATCTGGTCATATCGATCATCGACGACATCATCCCGGCTCCGCGAGCACCCGACTCCATCCCGGCCAACATCTTCCTCATCGCCGAGCCGTCGGCACCTCCCGGTCCGCTACCGTAGAAGGACTCGGCAAACATGCGCAGCTGCATCGGGAAGCGCGGGTCGCCGTAGTGCTCGACGACGTCGCTCTTCTCGATCGCGCACGACAGGTCGCTCCAACCGCCGCTCATCCCGAGCTCCTCGCACTCGGCCTGCTTCTCGGGGCCCCACCACGACGGCAACAGCCCGGGCTTGTTGGCGGCGGCTGTGCGGAGAAAGCGTCGGAAGCCCCCGAGGCCGTTCGGCGCGCCGCCGTAGATGCTGTCCGCCTCGGCGTCTCCGCCGAACTTGTAGTCGTCCTCCACGCGCATGCGGTAGGCGTCGATCAGCAGGCGGTAGACGTCCTTCTCGGGGCGGTCATGGAGCCAGGTGCCGTTGTCGAGACGGGTGAAGGGTCCGGCGATGGGTTGGTCCAGGCCCCTGGGCGGGTTGAGCTCTGGGCTGGGTTCGATGGACGAGCCGCCGGCGGCGCCTTGCCTGCCGCAGACCTTTCTGTGGGCTTTCCAGTCGGCCTTCTGGCAGTCTCGGCTGCAGTACGGGGTTGACGAGCACTTGGAGCAGTTTTTGAGCTTGACCGCTGGCTCGGTCTTCTTGCAAGCGGTGCAGGAACGGCTCATCTTGGATATGTGTGGGGTTGGTAGAGGGGTGTTTAATAGGCTTGTGAATTGAATCGGATCGAAGGGTGAATAATCATGAAGGGGGTGAGCAATGAAGAGAGACTCTTCTCTGGGTGTGTGAAGTTCGTCGTTTGATCCGATTCGTGCCGCAGCCCCGTCCCGACGTGGCCCCTGCAAACAGGGCAAAACCCAGGTACACGTACGCAACCAAACGTTACCTAGCTCACTACCTGGTGGGGCCTACCGATTCTGCCGGCCCTATGAAGTACCTATTGAATGAGGGTGTAAAGTAGGTTCGGCTGGAGTGGGGCCGATCCGGCGTCGCATGCGGGTCCGGTAGCTCGGAGCTTCGGAGCGAACTACGCGAAACTCTGTTGCGCAAAATAACAGCTTCGACGTTTCGCAGAAGTCTTCTTTACTCGTTTTCTTGGGATCAAATTGAGACACATGCGACCCTTATTAGTACACGTAACGCGTTAACCCAGACCTAACGCCAACCATATTGCAGACCGATATTTTGACCACCCAATGAGCCCAGTCCCGTAAGCCCCGAAAGATCTAATCACAAACAAAGAGGGAGAAGAAAAAAGCCCAACCAAATAGTCATCCTTGACCGTTTGCACCGAAACCGAACCAGCGGGGCTGCCTCTAGTTCTTCTTAATCTTGAGCACAACCCACGCCGCGATCCTGTACCCGGCAATGATGCCAATCATGATAACGACGTTCCTCCAGAAGTGGTCCTCGGTGTATCCGTAGGTATCCAGCACGCCCTGTCCGGCAATCTTGCACAGGGGCTCGAGGGCGGTGCGGTACATGCACTGGCACGACCTGCCGCAGTCGTAGACCCTCTCGGCGAACTCGTTGTGCATCATGCCCTCGAAGACGTACTTTTGATAGTCCCAGTAGTGGAAGACGTACTTGTAGAACGAGTTGAGGATCGTCGGGCTGACCATGAAGCCGTTGACCGACATCCACAGCCCGTTGGCGAATGCCACCAGGGCGAGGCTGATGACGAAGTTCGGGAACAGGCTGGTGAAGAAGACGACCAGGCTCTCGGCGGCGAGGAGGTCGAGGAACAGCCACATGACCCAGACGAAGAAGGCCTCGACGGTGGGCCGGAAGTTGGAAAGCCAGTAGGATATGACGGAGAAGATGAGGGCGATCATGAAGAGGTAGGGCAGGCCGATGAGGAAGTTGGAGATGAGCAGCGCGGTGGCGCCGTAGAGGCCGTTGTGGTGGTCCTTTACATATTGGCTTCGGTCTTCGAGGAAGGCGGGCACGTAGGCTACAGCCATGAAGGACATGAAGGCGCCGCCGAAGAACTGGAGGGGGGGAAGTTAGTGAGAGAACACTGGGGGGAAAGTGGTGATTTCTTACAATCGCGTTGGTGATAGGGATGATGGATTCCTGGCTTGTGGACAGGCGAACCCAGACTGTCCCCATCATGATAGCCAAACCTGAGAAGTCGGTTAATTTTTTTGTTCTTCTCGTCGGTTGACAGCAAACGTACCAGTGTACATGGCAAACCGAATGCCGTAAGCAACAACATCCCGGTAACTCTTGATGAAACTTCTGTGCAACAGAGTGACTACAAGACTAAGCAGCCCAGGCTTCTTCTCTTCCTCTCCAATGATGACAGGGTTGCTCTTCTGCTGTGCATCGGCGATGAACATCTTCAGGTCACTAGCAGGACCAGACTCGTTCCAGGACTGGTGCATTGCTTCGAGGGGCTCCGCAGCGTGACGCCTGTCCTTGACGAAGTCGACATTGACGAGCTCGAGGAGGTGCTCCGCCGGGTTGACGTGCAAAGGCATCGGCATGCCCATGGACTCATAGTAAGACACGACACGATGGACGCCGCCGAAATAATGAGTCTTGCCTCCGGAGAGCAGCAGGAGTTTGTCGAAGAGGTTGAATGTCGAGGTCGACGGCTGATGGATCGATGCGATTACGATGAGCTGGATCAATGTTAGCATCATACCAACAAATCCTGTACAAAATGAGAGGATGCATTTACATTGCTCCGCTTGGCAACCGTCTTGAGATAGCTGATCACCTCGAAGCTCGCCGCAGAATCGAGCCCGCTGGTCGGCTCATCGAGGAACATGATCTTCGGGCTGGTGATCAACTGGCTCGCCACACCAACACGCCTCTTCTGGCCACCCGAGACGCCTTTGCGAATCGGGGTGCCGACGATGGTGTTGGCTTGCTCAATGAGGCCAAACGCCGCGAGCAGGCCGTCGATGCGGGCGAGGCGCTCCCTACGGGGGAGGGAGCTCGTGGACGAAAGACGAGAAGTGAAGTGCAGAGTCTCGCGGACGGTGAGGGACCCGATGAGGGCGTCTTCTTGCTCGACGAAGCAGCTGATCTGCCGGAACTCGGAACGGGATGGCTTGGCGCCGTTGACGAGGACGGAACCCGCGACACTGGAGGCGTTGGTGGGGCGGCCTGCGAGGACGTTGAGGAGAGTTGTCTTGCCGCAGCCACTGGGTCCCATGAGGGCGCAGACCTCTCCTGTTATTGTGTTAGTCTGTCTGTAAGGGGGATGTGTGTGTGAAGAATAAGAACTGCCATACCGGCCTCGACAAACCCGTCAACACGATTCACGATGCTCTTGGTTTGCTTCGTCTTCCTGTCCTTAACAGTCACGTCGATGCCCTCCCATGAGATATTCTGGACGGTGGTGTTGAGGAGGTGAGTGTCCGTAACACCCATTATCTCCACATCGTGGTGGAAGACCCCCTCGCTATCAATGTTAGTCATGTTGGCGCGTTCCTTGACAGGTTCGTAGTAGTCATTGATTAGAGCCACCATGGCTCCCAGCTCTCTTCAAAAGGGAATTATAAGCAAATGATATAGGCAGCAGTCGATTTGTCTTTCCTACGTCATCAAGAAAAGAAACAGAATAAAACACAATAAACTCGACGAGATAGGGTATCAACTACAATCCGCCAAAATGGAGAGGGAAATACTATTATACACTCTCTCCGACCCCCTCCCAGAAACATTCGAGACCGGCATCCTGCAGGACCACGTTCCTGAGAGGCTGTCTGAATAGGCTTCAGCGTTGGCACGCACTAAGCGGCGTAGTATTCGGCGACCAAGTCGTGTTACACTAAATCAACAAAAGGGCCGCCGAGACAACGGTGTGCAAGTACAAGTAGGCTAGCTGCGTATCTTATCTCACCCGCCCGTACCGCCAAATCTGGTAATAGAAACTACCTAGGTAGAAAAAGAATGGGTGGGAACCTCGTCTGGAATGCTGTGCGCCGTTGCAGATCCCTGGCGTCTATGATGAATGAATGAAAAGAAATCCCCGATGGTGGTCCTGCAAGGAATGCGATGAGGATCCCTCCCTTGGCGGTTTGCCCGGGGCCACTCGTCTGTGGTGAATGTCGTGAGGCCCCCCCCCCCCCCCCCCCCCCTTCCCCCCGTTAGGAAGAGTTGGGGGCCGCTCCCCTGCTAGCCCGCACCGTGAGCAACGATCTCACCATTTATACCTGACATTTGTAGGATCAAATAGATACTGTACCCCGGGAAAAGTAAGCCAGGCCCACGAAAACCGTGCAAGTGGGAACGTCCCTTTGCCGCAGCGGGATACCGCCTGCCTGGAACCAGGGTTGTGTGTGCGGGTAAGCATCGCGGCGTCCATCGCCACGATGTCATCTGAACTTACCCACCAACTTCGGGGCCCCCGATTTCTGAGTGAAGACCTCTTTCGCGCTACTACCTCGATACGGCAGGCAAGGTCTCCGCTGCTTCCGCGTCGTCAAAGTAGCCTATTCGGGCTTCCCGGGTCATCGTGGTGATACCTCCATATTGCGACAGCGACCTCGTCACAAAGGACATGAGAATAACTGAAGTTGAAGGTCGGACTCGACTCCATGCAAACGGCAGGGTTTTACTACCGCCCACTCCAAAGGATCGCACAACCGAGATCGCTGGTTGCATCGTAGGGCTGCTAGGCGGGGAGTCAGGTGGTAACCCGAGGATGGTCCACGGTGATGTTGAGCAGCCACGTGGGACCTGTAGATGAGACCCAAGACTTTGACGCGCATCAGTCTCCAAGACGGACGATTCAGCCCCACGGTCTTAGTTTCGTCTCTTTCGAAGCCACGGAGCCACGTCGCGTGTTTCTTAATTAGATCCGAGACAAGTTCCCCGAGAGCTAGTGTACCCGTCAAGATGCACTAGCTAGACACGCAGTAGCGCTGTTGACAGACACTTGAAGAGCACGTGTGGACGGTTTGAGGAGACGAGATCATAGTAATCATAGGCAGACTGGTATTGAATTCAGCCTGTCGGCACCCGTGAGGGGGCAATTCTTGTCATTGAATAAGATGTAAATATCTGAGCAGAGTGGTTCCGCTGTCATCTAAATCAACCCAAAGTGAGGATTTGCTCCCTGAAAGATCCAAAACGCCTGCAGTCCTGCATCAAGGCAAGCTGGCATAGACCCGACTAATCACATAATAGAGAGAGAGAGCTTCTCTCCGGTTCATCCGGCAAACGCCTATGTTTTCGCCGCAGTATAACTCACGTCGGGTAATTGCGATCAAACTCCTCCATCATGACTTCTAGGTGCAGTATCAGCATTGTCTCACCCCGATCTAGGGCGTCAAATTTTCCAGATTCGGCAGAGGAATGGACCCAAGCCCTTCCTCGATATCATGCATGATCGTCTCGTCAGCTGCGATGCGATGCATCACCTCTTCTTGTGTGAAGCCTGTCCAGTAGGCCGGGTTGGTTTGTGACGCCTTCTTCGTGCGGTAGATCTCCTGGGCGACGGCCTTGACCTGCCCTGAGGCCCTTCCTGCAGCCTTCCATACTGATGAGATTTTGTTCAGGGCGCCAATGTTCAACCGAATCTGTTGTCGCAGTTCGTCGTCGTCATGAGGGATGAAGGATAACGCCCATTTGCTCAGGTGCACAGTTGAAGAGAGGGTGACCACGCAGGTGAAGAAGTGAGTGTGCGAGAGCAAGGGAACGCGGTGAGTGATCATTTTACTGATCTCGGCAGCCGCGGTAATGGTGTGGTTGGTGTGAGAGTTGAACAGATCCCCTGAAGGAACTGGACGATGCGGCGCGCATGATGTGACTGATCGGGTGGGAGATGAGTCGAGCTGCGACCACGGCTGATGAAGCATAATGGAGATACTGCAGAAATCAGCTGTCTGGTACCGTTGGAGGAGGACTGGGAAGCCTTACGCATTGTTCATCATGTTTGCTTGGAAAATCATCTCATCCGGCTGCAGTTTCTGGTCTAGCGCATCCTTCTTTGATGAAGGGAGATGAAGTCGCCAATTTGTGAGCAGAGCCTCGATTCGAGCCAGATTTGCGTCGTCGGGGCCAAAAATGTGAGGAATCCTCATGAATGCGCCCAAGTTACGGCCAGCAAGAATGCGATAAGCAAATGAAGAGAACTCGCGGTCTTGGCCGGTGAATTCCTTATCTTCCAAATCTACTAGGCTCATCGGTGGAGGAATGTTCTGCGGAGAATAAGCCATTGATAACAGTCCTCATAGCATCGTCAGTGTACTTACACCTGACAAGTATTGGTGCTCCTCGCAGGGCAGAGCCGCGTTGGCCGGGACGTCAAAGAGGAAGAAGTTGGTCTGACGATGAACACCAGCAACCATGCCATCTACCACGAACAAGTCCCACCAAGTCCTGCGCCAACTCTCCTCTAAAACCGGGATGCCTCGGCCATATTGTACTGCGTACTCTTTAGAGTTCAGGCCCAGTTCAACGGCTACCCGCTCAGCTTCTCCGAGCAAATCGCGCGCCTTCTCTTGTTCGCAATGGCCATCGAGTCCTACGACCAAAAGAACCAGAGCTTGAAGGAAGAAACCATCTCGGTTTGTCGTTGGGTTTCGCACGAGGCGTAAAGCCTCATCCAGAAAGCCCGCACGCGCAGGACCGACTTCAAGGTACAGTGAACCAATCCATCGAACGGCAGCCAACAGAGCCTCTACGTTGGTGTCTCTCATGATACGGAGGATCCATTCTTTGGGCAGGACGAAGGGATGGCAGGCATGGAAGTGGTGGTAGAAGGAGTCAAGACATCGCTCTGCGAGGGTTGGCACAGGCACTTGGGCAGCAACGCCGGTTTGAGACGGGTCCAGTGTCACCTGGTTCGACGTAAAGCCAATTGCCGCACCAAAGGAGCGATAGAGCCGCAAGTTGGTGAGGTTCGGCGTTGTTACGAAATTCGTGCTCGGCGTGTCTGGGAGGACGATGCCGGGATTGAATGGAGCCGCTGTGTTCTGCCTCGCGGCTGAAGTGCCATTTGCGCCAAGCAGCATTGGACAGCTATCGCCGGTAGTCACAGTCGACATAGGGGACGAAGACCGCGCTCTTTTATTGGGATTAGCTGCCGTGTTCCTTCTCAGGCCCTTGTAGCCGCGGCGGGAGGCGACATAGATGCACTCGGACTGCGAACTCAGGCATCGCGAACAAGGGTTTTTGCCGTCACATTTGAGATGTTTGCCTCGCTGTTGCAAAGAAAGTTGTAGGTTAGCGGTGGTTTGGACCAGTCCAGACTTCAGACCAAGCGCAACGTACGGACCACGAGTGGATGACTCGGCAGGGGGGGTGGGGTTGGGGGTTGGGGGGAGTGAAGAATATGAACCTACGCAAGCGAGACACGCTGCCGGGACAGCTACGGCGGGTGCCTGGCCGCACTGGTTGCTGGTCGCCGAGGAGGGTGCATTGGGGGAGTCGCCGTCGCTTGGTGAGGTCGAGTCGGCGACCATGCCCATCTTGTTCGGCGACCCATTGTTGTGGACGCTGCCCGGAGGCGGTGGGACTTCGGGCGACAAGGAACTCTGCATTTGGAGTACGCGAGCGCCCGATTGCCGTGAGCGAGAGCGGAACCGACCACCGGAGAATGTCCCAGGCTAAGGCTAATTGAGGACCGGACGCGCCTCTAACTGAGATTTCCTGTCTCGCGGAGCGAGATGAGGAGGAGAGGGTGGTTGCGGGAGGAGGTGATGATCGGAGGGCGGCAGTGACTATGGCAGGCAGACAGTATTTATCAAAGACTTCTGAATACGTGCCACCCCCGAAAATAGCCAACAACCACCCAACCCCGACCGACCTCGAACAAACAAACTCGAGCTGCTGGCGCACGGTTATGATGGGTTGAACCCGTCAAAAGGAACTCTCCACCGCCGACAGGGGTTAGCCAATTGTGTCAATCTGGGCTGCGTGGCTAAGATATTGGACATGCGCCGCAAGCTAAGCTGTTCTCTCCTTGTTGGTTTGTTGTGGAACGGATTCCTGTATTGTTGTGGCTTGCGCCGGTTAGACTGTTGGCGTTGCTGAAGGCCGAGGCGGCCGGGAAATGGTGCAGCATTAGCCTATGGAGGAAAGACAATGTCAATTCAATTGAAGGGTCGATATGGATGCCTGTTGTGTGGTTGAGATGTGATGACACCGTCTTTGATATGATCGTGGGATCTTCGGGAAGTATGGCGTCAGCAACACCCACCCACCAAGACCAGAACGAATCGATGAGTCTCGTTCAATGCGACCAGCGACAAACAAGCCCGATGACGGTTCTCGGATGGCACTTGAAGAGCATCCCAATGTGTTATTCGTCGTAAGGGGTATTGATATGCGGATATCGGAGGGCCTGAAAGAGCTTGGTGTTTCCAACTCAGCCCTACAAACGAACAGCACAGATCAGGGCAGAGACAATTCAACGGAGCGATTAATTATTCCCGCCTCGATTATGGGCACTGGGCCTCAGCTGAGGAATCCTTAGGTGCCACGCGACAAGTCGGGCGCGACTGCCTTACAAGTCCATTCCCTACTCTTTCGCGTCCTCGCAACCTTGATTCCCTGGGCTTTAGGCTCCTCTCAATTGGTCGATACATAGAAGTATTCGGCGTCAACCAGGAAGCAAAACAGGGAACCGAAGCTTGGGATGCCCCATACCCGTTTGCGGATAACGGGTACCTTAAGGTACCATGCAGAAATATGAAGAATGGACGGGCGGTGGAGATTACCACGGAAGTCACGTCTTTGGTTTGCTCATTCCATTGTCGGTGACTTCGTTAAGCAGGGAAGCAACGTCCCTGGTGGCGGCAGCCTCGGCTGTCGGTCGGAGGCCTGCTCAGTCACCGGTGACGACAAACTCCACTCTCCATGACAGTTCTTAATCCTATCTTACCTACCTACCCAGTGTTGCCTTCCATGAGGTTATTCCGACGTTTTCGGCAGTCGGCTCGCTTAATCGTCTCTCCGTCTCCTCAACTTCTGACCGATCCGCGGATTCGGCCGAAAGGAAGATGCTAGAGCACAGACATCCCCACGATGAGCTCCGTCAAAAGCTGAGGTACGAAGTAATTACATCGACTCCACATCAACTGGTTCTAATTCAACCTCACTCCAAGGTTCCGAGATTTGTTACGCAAGCAACTGCGGAGGCTCCAGGACGTCCACGACCGTCCAGTTCCAATGAGACTTGGAGCTTGATACCCGAAATGTGAGCTAGGACTATTCAGGGCGCACTTCGGCCAGCTCATGGCTTTCACACATCTCGGGGCCAACTGGACCGCTGCGGAATCCCGCCGCCGTACGACCTCGCATGCTGTCGACAATCCCCAGGAGGATGACGTTCGCGCCAGTCGATCTTCTGCATCCCCAGTCATTTCTTGCCCCCCCTTTTCGATCCAGAATGTCAACATATTTTCTCCCAATAGACTTTTATTTGCTGTCGACTGTCGAGAGGCTTTTGGCGTAAAGGGCCCTGGGACTACACGAACTGTACAGAGGGTACCCTATCGGCCTGGTTCCCTTCGAGCCCATTACACGCGCAAATACTCGGTTGCTCGTAACAGCCAGGAGCTTTCCTGAAGGCTGTAAATTCTTCGGATTGAGGCTGCGCATATGGCACGGAGATGTTTGCTTGAAATGCGATACCTGGACTGCTTGACCTGGATGGCAAAAGAGGAGTAGACTCCTTGATTCAAACACCTTCATCCTAAGCGCACGACTCCCCTCGGCCTTCTGACGCTGGTACAATGCCTCTTCAAAAAGTTCGAGGAGCATCAGCATCACAATGAACGCTCAAGACAAGGCAAGATTGGGTTTCGATTTTTGAAGATGCTGAAAAGATGGCTCAGCCCAGACGCGATTCGACCTCATGGTGTCGATGGCGTCCACCAAAGAGTATGGATTGATCAGAAAGAATACGAATGCCGGGCGATTAACGACGACTCACCGCCCAAGCAGATCATCATTGTCAATAGATTGGGCAAATTCGCGGCACTCTTGAGTCATGGCCCCAAGACCGAAGCCTTCAGGGCTCTTCAACGCGTGGGATACCTCGATCTGGACAGCGCAGAACCTCGAATGGCAGATGATGATGACACCCTCGATCAAAGGCTGGGCCTGGTGTTCGGAATGTCTAATGACGATAGTTCCGTTATTGCATCCGGCATCGCTACGTAAGCCCTTCTAAGCGAGCGCAAACGTCGCGTCATCGGTCGGACAAAGCTAGCACTCGCCAGCAGCAGCCGTATTCTGGATCTTCGCGCTGTTAACCAGCTTCACGAGGGGTGACGAAGCCGATCGTCTTTTTCAGTAACAAGGACGGCGAAATGAAGTATACAGAATCCCATGTTGCCGGCTTCGGCTACCCGCGTTCGGCTCGTGGCGACGATGCAATAGATATCATTGGAGACGATGCCAAGTTCAACCCATACCGACATCCTCCGGTGGGCTGATGAACCCAGCCTAGAGGGGCGATGCAGAAAAACTTCGACATCTATCGACTTGTCTTCTTCGCCGACCTCGCCCACGGGAAGCTTGTAGACTAGTTTCTGGATTTCGGAATTCATCGCAAGCCGAATCCTGCGGCCAGAGACTGGAGTAGTTTGCCCGCTGATGGCTAGATGGCTGAGATCGGCAGGAGTTATGGGGAGGTTTTCGAAGAAGCAATGATGAGGTGTATGGCAGGTCGGACCCAACTTGGGATGGCCGACGGCGAAGACGAGACCGACGGCACGTTGCGGGAACATTGTCGATGAGATTCTGTGAGGACGTGGTCAAAAGACTATGGGTGCGCGTCCCGAGTCTGCCATAACTCCGCTGCAGGACTTTACCAGAGAGACCACCGACCTGTTATCTGCAAGGCCCAATGCCAGATGGAGTCTTCACTCCAGGAAAGGACGACAAGCGTCAGTCCATCATGCGCACAGGGGGCAAGGCTCTCGCATCTCGACGTGTCAAGAAAAGAAAAAAATTGAGGTGCAAGCAGTGACACCATGAGTCGCATAATCGAGCGAAGCCAACAACAACTGCGCTCAAATTTCTGCGAGCGTATGCGGATGCGGATGGGACCTCGTGGTAGAAAGGGGAAGGGGAAGAAAAAAGGGTGGCGCAATGGGACCCCATCGCTTCATTTTCCAGGACCCTAACGGCGTCAGGCAACGAGGCGACCGAAACTTTTTCCAATTCAAGACGCATCGGGAGATCCCACTCAATGGCGAGGCAGACTCGTGAATGATTCGTTCATTTGGTGTAGAGGCTATCTCTAATCTGTTGGTTTCAAAAAACAGAGCTCCTCAAGTGGATGAAGGACTGGCCGCATAACGTGTGACCACCACCACGAGGACGAGAAACGGGTTGCATCCGAAATTCTGCAAACATTGGGATGCAAAAAGTCGTCAAAACGAGTGTCGGCGCTTAATGGAGGGCGCATTAACAGACAGATTGTCGGCAACCTGCGGTGTCCGTAGCAAATGCTGTGATTGTCGGCCAAGGTCAGGAACTCTCAAGTGTTTCAAGTGTTTCTACATTTCGGCGATAGCTGTGGTATTCTTGCACCACTCTTTCTTGGCCAACTCATGCGTCAAGTTCACTCATGACATCAAGGAGCCTACACTGTGGACAGCCCCGAAATCTCAGAGTGCGTGCTTCTGAACGGAGTTGGTCTGCACTCTGGTACCAAAGTCTCTATATTGGATGGCTACGTCGAACGACCCTTCGTTTTCTGCTGATGACATCGGGTACTTGATACGTCACACTCCTTGGTCTAATGCTTCGTCCAAGGAGTATTGTGTCTCCGTCCCCTTGCCTGGAAACCAAGGCTGATACGACGGAACACTTAGGAGGTGCAGGGACTACGGGGGCCGCGGCGGGAGGCGCTGTAGGTGCAATAGGAGGTATAGGAGGAACTACCGGAGGCACAAGAGGAGCAATATGAGGCGCGAAGGGTACTACTGGAGGCGTGGGCATTCCTCTACATGTATGCCTCTTCACAGGTGTTCAACCCCTTTGCCCGGGCTCTTGGGGCCTCAAATGAGTAAGGCGTACTAGCCGGTCCGGTTGAAGCCTTCCGTCGCATCGGAAGACGCACAACCAAGAGCAGAACGGGCAAAAGAATCTTGCAGTTTCCTCCACAGCAACCAACTCACCTCCGGCACTGCGGGTGCTGGCGGGGCGTCTCCGAAAGTAGCTGGGCGCTCAACGGGGCTCATGGCTTCTTGTCAGGGGACGGCGCCCTGATTCTGCCCTTCCCTGGGCCTCTTCCAAATTTCGGACCTCGTCGTGAGGGGGCTTGATAACTGTCTCGACCATTTCTTCTTTTGCTCACTCGCAGCATCCAATTTCCTACAGTGGAACTCAATGGTTGTTAGGGGACGGACAAGATCCATTGAGCAGGAACACAACCGGCCCCAGCTTCTCGTCTCATCATCGATCCCATCCGCAAACACCATACGCAGCTAGCTCGGAGGCGTGTTGTTATCCGACCCAATAAACACTGCATGAAACGACTTTGCAAAGTACACCGCACACATCCTAGTCCTGAGGGCTCTCGTCCATGGTCATCGAACCCTCCAGAAAACATGGCTAGGGCCTCTGGTGTCATCAAGTACGCAACAGCGCCCGCACGCCACGACTACGGGACGGGTCGCCAGGCTTGTCCCGCCCAAGGATGTCGATTTTAGTCGTCCAGAGGAGTTTGCGGGTTGTCTGCCAATGTGCCAGTCGAGTTGGTTGTTCCGTTGCCGCCTACCTCGCCTGAACGCTCCAAACGGTTTTGGGATGCCGCAATCTCTCGTTCTCGTGTCTTGCCGGGGAATCTCTCTGCTTGCCGCCTTTTAGTGGCGGAATTTTCCCAGGAGAAGCATCAAGCTTGAACGCCCCCTAGCCCATTCTTTTCATCGGATTCCGGCTCGTAAGCAGACACTTTGTCTCATGCAAGCTCTGTTCAGCAGAGAAGAATAACTCAACAGGGCAACATCACTACAGCAGGCTATGCACATAAGGCACATGGAATTAATAGCTTTTCTTTCGTCCAGTACTAAGTAGCAGTCTTCTTCTATTCCCTGCCCCTTTCAAAAGGCGACTATTTGGGAAGCCCAGTGAGTAGAAGTTCTATGAGCCCCTTACTCGCCTATCCGACTCAATTCCAGCAGCCCGTTCATGGTCCTGATGCAGCATCAACCTATCAGCATGTCAATCCCAAACAATCTAATGCACGCCTTACTACATTCGAGAATGGATATGTGAGATGGATAGGTCGTAAGGCTACTTGGCGACCAAACTCTGGCTCTGCATTTTCTCCACCTTGGCCCGGAAGACACGCTTTACATACCCGCCAGCAGGAAACCGCGTGCCTTGTGCCTCTCGAGGATGGATGTCTGGCCCGTGACATGTCTTCTTTGTGCAGACTTGGTATCTCACGCTTTGTGCAGATGCAAACCAAGACTGTCATAATCCTATCCTACACATCCACAATTTTCACAGGTCTCACTAAGTATTGAGATGCGGCTACAAAAACATGCTGTCGGCGTTTTGTCTTCATTGCCTTTCCAACCTTAGCTCTTCCTAATCTTGCACCTACGTCTGCCTCTCATCATTTGACTTCTGTTGCACATCTCTGAGTCATCTTCAATTCGCCTGAGCCCCTGTTCCCCTCCCATGTCCCCTGCCTGCAACGACGTTGCTTCAAAAGACGTCAGTCCAACCCGGCAATACGGCAAGTTGCCTGGAACTCGATGCCTGTCGTCTTGTTGCCCATGTTGATCTCGACCTCGACGCAGAGGATCGCTTCCCTGGCTTCACCGTTGCTGCCGTCAGCTCCAGCGGCCTCGTCGGACTCGATGGAAGCAAGCGGCGTTGCTGAGACACGACCATCGGGGCTGAAGGGAGCGGCGTTCGTGACCGGGGGCAGGCCCTTTTCCTCGCGACAGACACTGCAAGTCTCTTCGTGGGTTCGGATATCGTTGCCATGCGTTCCCATGACGATGTTGCAAGGCAAGACTTTGCCTGGCCCATGTTGATGATGAATGTGCAGCCGAACGGTCCGTTTGTCGCACCCGATCTGCCAATGGCAGCCCTGATGGGTACATTCGCGGCTGAGCCACAGAGGGTTGGAGTCTGGGGCCATTGCAAATAGTTGGAGTCGATGGCAGTTCTTTCCCCAAAAAACGAAAACAATAATGAAGCAGGGTCGTGACAACGTCTGAGTATTCGTTCAGGAGGTTCGATTGAGGTCTTTGGTCGACCTCTTCAGCCGATGGTTTGACGTGTCGACTTATATAGAACTCCCTCGTCTGCTGCAAGTGCAAGGAGGGGGAATCTTCTCGCAAAAATTGCAACACACCACGTACTGCTGCTGCTGGGAAACCATCTTGGCTATCAAGGCAATTTACGTGCAAAGAAGATTGATCCTCAAAGAGGAGCGAAATCCTGAGCCCTAGCCAACCAAACTGGGGCCGTTCCCTGGAAAAGCACCTGTAGCGGCGCTAGCATCCGGGTCCGGGGGGTGTGTTCACATTCACGGCGTTGGTCACCGGGAAACGCCGGATGGGACAACTGTTGGTTGACGGGGGCTTCATAGGTATTTTCTCGCAATGGGAAGTGCTGACGGGTTAATTAATCCATTTCCTATCTCGTTGCTTTTTCTTTGCGTTGAAGCGTCGGCTGCATGGGAGCTTGACATATGCAACCCCCGGATGACGAGGGTCCACTTCATCCGCTAGTGCCGGCGAGAAAGGGCGTGCGTTGGCACGGCCTAGGGCCGAACGGGGGGATCCACTCCTCGCCTCCCGGTCCCTGTGCCGATCGTCGACGCAGTTGCTCTCCACTTGTCCAGCCATCTCTATCTGGTATTACCTAGTTCTAGGTATTCGCAACTGGTTTGAAGTCCTTGGATTAGGTCTGGACTTTCTGACATTGCAATCGCAGTCTCCATTCGGCGGTATTGTTGAATGAGGTTCTATTGTTTTGCCTCAACTGGACATGCCTTTCTTCCCTTTTCCTAGACGCCCCAGCCGCAACCCCCCCCCCCCCCCCCCCCTTCTTTACCCCCCAGCTCCATCTCACCCATGAACACTTGGAATTTTGCCGACTACGCACTACGCAGAGCAGGAACATTCTGGAGGTGTGTTGGCCAGCGGTCGAGGCTAGAAACTAAAGGCTGTCAGTCTGTGATGGCATCAACCCCATCGTGTAAGGCTCGCTTACGGCCTATGTTCTCATGCCCCGGAGTTGTGGCCCTCGACCTCAGTCTTCGACGTTTGCTCAAGTGACATCGAGTCTCTCGAAAACAGGGAGCCGTATTCCTCGGCGAGCTGCTGGCAGCGTTGACAATTCTTTCGGTGACGAGCGAGGTTCCAGTGGTAGTCTTTGAGCATCTTTCCGCAGATAGCAGTGTTCAGGGCGAAAGGGTCATGCGCCTTCTTCAGGTGTCTTTGCAAATTGGACTTTGTCGAAAACGTACGACCTTCACAGCCAAGCATCGGGCATGTGAGGGCCGGAGGTGAGGAGGCCGGGGCAGACATCGCGGGTCCTTGGCGAACGATGATGATACGACTTGATGCAGAGTGGCTTTAGACACTGCTCGTCAGTCTGTCCTGTGGCAGCACCGTACTTATATCAGTCAGTACGTATGGACAATTAGGCACGTAGTTGAAGTGGCTCCGAGCACTGCGGCCAACGCAGTTCAGATCAAGCTTGGTGAGCGGGGCCGCGCTTCGATGGCGAGAGTCCAGAGAATCCTCGCCGAGGACAAGGAAACGAACGATGGCGTCAGTCCAGATGAGGAACATTGCCCTGGTCCTGTGTGACATGGGCTTGTCAACGCATGGCAATTCTTTCACACCACATCTGCATCCTGCACGCACACACTGCGAAAGCTAACGTTTGTAAATAAGAGTTGACGAACAGCTTTGGAAGATCTACGGCCTGCTTGTTTGTCACCTCGAAGACGTGGATGAGACCGAAAGTTATCAGGGCTTGAACGGCAGGACAGTCGCAACACCAAGTCATGATGTGGGACGAGTCGCTCAACTCGGAAAACCTGCAGGAAGGAAAGAACATGCAGAAGGTTCCGCAAGGCACCACCGATGTGCTATTGATGGATTAGACAGATATCAGTTGAAACTAAGGGAGTACCTGGAGAACGATAAGGAATTTCGACTTGATGAACGGCGTCGGGGCCGAAGCCGCCCAGCGAGAAAAGCTCGATAGTCTAGATGCCAGGAGACGGCCCGCTCGCAGCCAGGCTCGGCTGTGTTATATGAAACTCGGCCAAGAAAACGGCTGCGAGTCACCATTTTGGGCCACGCCTCAGTCGGCTTTCATCTCAGGCCCCCACATCAAGGGGATAACGACGCGGCATCTGACTGGGATGGGAATCAGCTGAGACCATAGCTTTGGAAAAAGCTAGGTTGCCGGTTGTCGGGTCTGCGGTTGTGGTGGTCCACGGCGGTGAGGCTGTCCGAGGCACGATCACCGCGCGTGAAAAGGCGAGGCGACTTGCAGGTGTTCCTTCCATGTTGCCCCAGGAACAAGGTGCGCATCCAGAAGCTGCATCCAAGCTATCTAGATCTTGTTGCTTCCCTCCCTCCCTCTCAAACTCCACTCCCCTCAGCCTCCCATATGTGTATTCCCACACCCCCTTCTTGTCATTACCGCTCACGGCTGTTTACTTATTCCTAGTGATTGGGAAGTTCGGCCATCGATAGCGATTTCCGTGGCAGCGGGCACTAATGACGTTGATATCTGCTCCACATGAAAGACCAATTCTGGACATGGAGGTGATTTGCTCTAGCAACTGAACGGCTTTGAAACTTTTCCATAGCCAGTTAGCCGGAGCATTTGACTTCTAGCAGGCATTACTTGCGCCAGGTCGAAATCTCAATTAATCACTAGTGATTCATGGACGCTGACGCTTGAAGGGGCTTCATCGTATCTCGCCTAGGTACCAACACACACCATACATCAGGCATATTGCACATGGGTGCCACATTGTGGTCTTGGATGAAAAAGCTGGCAGATTCACTGAAACAATCCCGAGAAACATTCCATCCCGGTATCCCGCGGTATCCCGGGCTCAATCATCAACGTTTCTTAGACGCTGATTGCACTCTTTTACCAAAAGAGTCACCATGGCATCTCCTTCAGAGTCAACCTCCACCTTGTGCGCCTGAATTGGAGGATTTTTGTTGAGCTGCTGTCTCTCTCTTTTCTGCAGTCATTAAAAAGCGAAACCCATCGCATTGGCGTCTGGTTCGGAGTGGTCAAGACACAGTGGACTTGCAGGGGCAACGACGACAGCGTGAGCCTCGCCGCGATGGTCCCTGTCATATACGTACATCATGTGGTGGTCTATTACTTCCATGACTTCCATGTTTTCCATTAATTCCTGGCACTTCGGTGTTGTGTGTCCTCCCTGAAAATGTTGAGAGTTAATCCTCGACACCCTTCAGAAGCCTTCTCGACAAGCCCCATCCAGTCGCTCGGCTATGACAAGATGAGGCCGTTGAGATGGGCAAGGCGACCACAATCCGCAACGTCACGCTGAACCATCACTCCACAGCCTAAATTCGTAAAGTTAAGGCCACCGATGTTGCGCCAATGGGGGTTCATCGGAAACGTCTAATCGAAAACGGGCTGGCTCGTTCCCAAGAAGAATTTGTCTTTTGCCACCAGTTACTCTGAGTTTCCGGCCTGTTCGTGCTAGGGCCCCGGAGGATCATCTATCCTTGTGCTCATTCACACGCAATTCGACCATTCTTGGCTCTCCGGACTGCTCCCCGTCCTGTCGACATCGCTTCCGCCTCCCTCGCGCCTCCCGGACCAGTCCGCAGACTAGCCCGCAGCCAGAGCCGTTCACCGTCGCCCGCCCCTTTCTTTGGTCCCTTGCCTCGACACCACTTGGCCATAACCCGAAGATGCAGCCCCCAATTACGGGCTGCAACCATGAGGACGCCCTTGTGCTTCCCTACCTCAGACTTTCGCAGTTCATGGGGCTGACAGGCCCTGGGAACAGTCCAATCATTCCGGAATTTGATTGACCATTGGCTGTCAAGCGTTTCCCGCCCATACATCACAGTTGCTGGCGGCACCGGACCACAATCCGGGAAGATCAAGGGAAGTATTCTCTAAAGAAATTAGGGGTGCGTTGATTGGTGAAAGACATCTCTTTGGAACACATATCTAGACCCACTCTCTTATTTTCTTTTCTTGCGCAACCACGAAGGCTGCGTCTTGAAACCGGGTGCCCAGGACCAGTATTGCCCTCAGGGGAGCCGCGCATGGTCGCCCACACCCCTACCTGCAGGTGTATTTTCTACGCCCCCGAGCCTGTCTAGTGCTGCTCACTCTTGATATAACTGCCATGTCTGGACCGCAGCACACCATCTTGCGGGTTGTGATGGAGAACGCTTGCTTGCCTGCCTATCCTGCACACCGCGTCCCCCCGGGGGCGACTATCTGATTCACGCGTAGGCACGCCTCTGCCTACCTAGTCGATGATCCGCTCCGTTAATACCGCCCATCAAGGCTGGCGAGATCAGTAACTGGGTTCTAGGCGAAGTTCCACTACCCCTGTGGTTGTGATATTGCTGCCATGGAAACGCGATGAGAACACCTCCCCATGGTCTTGTACTGCGAAAATATACCTGATTTCTTGGCATTGGCGCCAGGAAGACCTTTCGCCAGGAAAAAAAAGTCTTCTTAGCCCGCGGATTTCCATGACCATCCCCACTGCTCGTTCATTGTTGCGCGGTTAGATTGTTGAATTGGCATTACCCAGCACAGCTTGATACATTTTCTATTAATATACCCTTGTAGGCAAAGCGCTACTATACTGAGCTTTTTGGCAAATCAACAGCGTTGGTATTAATTTATATGGTAAACCCTCAGTAAAACCTCTCCAACTATGCAACACAGCTGTACCACAACTCGGGAATTGGTTGGAACCTAGGAATAGGTAATGTTCTTGCTAGCACCTCAGGTAAGTGCGCGGTGCGCGTACAAGACGAAACAAGACCTGAATGAAACCCAGCAGACCAATGTCGGAGGGGATCCTTCGCAGGCACTATTCCCTTTGAGAGCTTGTCAATTTGGGTCGCATCTTTACAAGTCCTAACCAACCCCTGCAACCAGGCAGATCAAGGCAAGCACAACATAAGTCAGCACTAAGTGCGTGAATGGCTACTTTACTGACTCAGTGCAAGGCTTCGTCGCTTTTTCATCCCAGTACATACCCCAGCGCGTTTTTCGTCTAGGGCCTGGTATAGGCCGCGTTGTTGGTGTAGTCGCGGCCCAGGTCGGAAACGTCTCCGCTCGCCTGCATTGGCAGGGCTTTCTTCGTTGCCGGATTCAGACAGAAACGAAGAGAAGCTGTCAGTAGAATCTGGTAATACAAGGCAGGATTTCCGCCGTTGGATTGACGAATCCCCCCACTGTTTTTGAATGAGGACCAACGCAACGCCTGCCTACTGGCTGGAGAAGAGTCCTTGTCGCCTGAGTTTTTACACTTCGACGGGCTATGGGAAATGACCTCATCTACTTCTGGTGAGACGTTGGCGAGAGAGGGCGGCTGGAGGTCAGTTGACAGGCTTGTCCCGGTTTTCGTCCGGCTCTAGAGCCCAGCTTGATATCCCACCCCAGCTAGCCTCCCCTTAGTACTTCCTCCCGCTGCCGTTACCATATTTGCACCCCCGGGGACTAATCTATTTTATCATCAGGATCAGGATATAGTATTGCAGCAAAGAGCAGATCGCACGATTCGCGAAGCATTCATCCGTCCTTGATGGTTGAACCAGGCCACTGTTGCCCGTCACAGTTTCGAAGAAAGGCGGCTTCCCTCAAGATCAGACAGCCTCCTGCTGTCACCTGGGTATCCATCGCTTCATACCTTACTACCTACCGTTCGGGGTTTTCAAGCTCGTTGTGACGCGTTCAAAGTTGCGTATAGTCCGCAATTCTAGCACCGCTGGAAGACAGCAGCAGCTCCTCAAGACCAACCCCAAAAGTTTTCAAGCAAGAGCGGAGCCAATCGTATTAGATACTTGGTGTCAATCAATACCTTTCCTTCACTTACAAAGCCTAGGTACCCGAGCTCGATCCGCTTGTCGTATGGATCGTGAGCTTGCACTTGAACTTTCGATGACATTAGGGTGTGTAAACTGGTATGTCTTTTTCCAAAACTTTGTCTATTTAAACCCTTGTCTATCGCCCAGCACCCTCCCCCCCCCCCCCCCCCCCGAAAAAAAAAAGGGGGGGGGGGGGGGGGGTAATAATTGGGTGTTTCTTTCTTTTTTGCCACGTATGCGCCCTGCGCTTGATCTCATACAAATCCCGTGTCCCCTAAAAACCCATAACGCGACCCTAATTGGCTAATGGGGTAGGTGATGCCTTCCTCTAGCCATCTCTTGCCAGGGCAGTTTGACATAGTATTATGAGGGCAGGAGCAGGTAAGTTACGGCTGCTTTGCTTGAGCAGTTTCGCTGAGCCTGATCAGCGTCCAACGTGGCTCGTATTGTCTGCTGCCTCGCAAGCGCCCTCGCGTACTATGCCTTGGGCCTTAAGCAAGCTCACAGCATGTAGAGGATGTGTAGGTGAGCCGAGAATGAGGTAGTTATCTAACGACAAGAGAAGAGATGAGCTGAGTTTGACTGTCCAAGATGTCATTTCAGCAGCACAAAGAGGAGGAGGACTGCAACTTTATACTCGTCGTCACCCACCAGAGGATGCTTCCGGAGAAGGCCATGCAAATCACTCCCACCGCGAGCCTAAGTCGAGTGGTCTTGTGCGAAATAGCCTGTCGATAACTTGCACATCCATGCGCGGCGGTCAAGTTTTTGCCTTGTCAGTCATATCTGATGCCTTGGCCTCTCGGATTTGTCACTTTAGCAACCTTACACACACGGAAGTGGCTCTGGAGAGCTTGGCATGGCACTAGGATAGATCTGGGTGGGTAGTGAGCAACAGCAGAGCACAAGGGCATGGGTTGCATTTTGTCGAACCATTTGACTCCAAGTCAGGAGTGGAATATGGCCTTCCCATTTTCGCTCCGGTAAGTTAGATTCTACGTGCATGCCTTGCACTTGTTTCATTCAAGCGGTCTGGTGTTCAGGCGCCCGTACACGCACACCTCTGGTTCATTTCCATTTCCACCCAGGCAACGTGGGTTTACGAGGGATCTCGGATGGCATCCTATCATGAGAAGCCATCGAGTGCAAGATCCCTTGGCATTTTGGGGGGGGGGGGGGGGGGGGGGGGTTGGAAAAATAAAAAATAACATAAAACCCCT